>JAQGBY010002280.1:0-23874 GCA_034698785.1 Mycogona germanica
TTCGAGAGCCCGCGCCGGGAATCGAACCCGGGACCGCCGAGCCACAGCCAGTAGCAATACCGACTGGGCTACGATTTTAACCAGAAACTCGTGAAACATTCAAATATAGAATACAAGGTAGTCCTATGAAAACTCGCCTGCTGCTCATCCGTGTTTAGTCCCAAGCTCTTGACAAAACGGGTCGGATCAACGAAGCTGAAAAAAAGATGGAGCTTTAACAACACCCGAAAGCAGTAGATAGGCCAACCCGAGAAGCGAATTAGATCCAATCAAACTTACCGTCTACCGCTGAATTGCAGTAGAGCGAATATGACCTGCAACTGACCAATGGCAGACTCGGGGAAATATTCCACAATATTATTAGCATCACCTTAGCAGAAACAAAAAGTTCAGACAAGATTTTAAAGCATAGTCGCAAAAGCGTTCACCAGTTTTCCTAATAAACGATGGCAATATAAAAAATACATGCACCAAAACATTTTGGAATGGGCTTCACGAGCTGACATTTTACATGTACTGATAAAAATACTAACCTCTGCCCGCATCATCAACATTAGATGGTGACCGCTCCTCGCGGTCCGGCCGGTACAGAAAGATGCCCTTACGAAACACCACATTTTGGAACCACAACTGAAACGAGATATTTTAATGACTTACACACGGCAAGAGGGTTCCAAACCTACTTCAGGAATACAAGTAGTACAAAAAATTAATGGTAGCCACTAGTGTCTGCAACATACAATGAACAATGCTTTCTGCCATCAAATTTCTAACCGTGACCAACTGATTAAATGAGTTAACTCATACATCATACACCTTAACCACACATGCTCAATTGACACGACACAATAGAAACCAACCTGCAAAAGGCTATTCACATAGCAAGTTGCTCCAAGGTTGGCGAGTCCAACAAACGTATCCTAAAAGATTAGAAAATGAATATTGAAAATCTGATAACATAACAATATACTCGTATTTTATGCAAATTGGAGAGGTCTGTGGTGATGCTTCATTACGGTTAAAACAGGCGTTTAACTTATGCGCGGATTCATCAAATTTTTAAGTCTTTCACGTCCTACGTTTATCGTCTTGGCTAATTGACATAAATGTGTTTGACACTGGTCGTCGCCAAATGGGTCAGCTTACCTCCGAGCGTCTTTCGAGATTTGGATCGTCCAGATCAGTCCACTTCGAATCGTCGATGTCCCCGAACCAATTACGCTCTCCAATTGCGGACAAACAGTTGGGGTTACTCTTGCAGTTGCGCCTGACACATGGAAATACATGATCTAATGATTACGGCCTAGTCGACCTGTTCGTTTTCCGTGTTGACCCACTAGTTGTTGTGCCCTTCTGGCCCTGGACCAATGATTAGATGAGACTTTAGGCCTACCTGCAACTTTTGGCTGTACAATGCTTGAGATCTAGCCGGTAGGCGGCATTCAGGTCAACCTCCTCCGTCGTCGGGTCAGACAGCTTCTCCACCCACTGCCACGCACGTTTATACAAATCTACCTTTCTGGTCATTTTTGCGAGATTATTCACTCGTGAGCCTACGATTTTGAGTTATTCTACCAGGAAACGGCGCCAAACACATAAAACTCATGACGCCACCACGCACACGACGCCGGTTCAGATTAGGTCAAAGTATCGATATAAATCGATATTATCGAGATAGTGTTGCCGCCATTTTAAATTTCATATGGATTTAGGAAGCTTTTACTTTTCCCAAATTATTTCGAGGAAATGTTTTTTGTCACCGATTAACTTTTTGAACAAAGCACTTGCAACTTCTAACTTTGCAGCTTCATTGCGACTTGGCAGATTGTCAATACTATCGACTACTTTCGCGATTACGGCGGTCCTCATCCCGAACAAAACTGTTGCGAGCCAATCAAGAATAACTTGCAATACGTATGAATGCTCAATATTCCATTTTTTGTAGTCAAGCCTAAGATAAATAACTCAGATCCAGGCAGATAATGTCAAATTCAATCCATCAGATTGTAACAAAGTTTATTACCAAATAAATTCAGTGAACTGTACAATGAGACCATACCCGGGTTGGATGGTTCATAATAATAATCAACCTTTTGCTGAATAGACTGACTGCGAAATCATCCCCATTTTGGTGGAAACTGGCTAGGGAACAATCCATTCTTTTTTTGGTGGTGCCAGCTTTGAAGAGACTTGTCATTTTATATATATATTATCGTGTTGTAATCGGCTAGTGGATTTTTGCCGGCCAACTGTTCGCTGAAAAAATCAGAGTTGCCGTAAAGAAGAAGAAAAAGACCTGGAGCCGCCGCCCCCCACCCACCCAGCGTTGTGGCAAAAACACAAGCACACCTCCTCCTCATACGGCGAAACACCGGCGGACAAGCGATCAAGCCGTCAGACGTCTTCGCCGCGGTCGATCATTCCCACGTTCACGCGGTCCAACGCGGCGTGCACAGTGAATCCCAAAAAGGCGTTATCCACCTTTTGCATTTTGCCCTTCTTTTTCTTCTTGCTACCGGCAGACTTGGGTCCATCCGATTCGCCCTCGCGTGGTTTGGACGGACTGGGGGTGATGGCTGGAGCGGGGCCCCACATGTCCTCCTACAAATAAAACAAATTTCATTACAAACGACTTAATTCTTCAGCGGTTAGATTTAACTTCATTATCTAATCTAAATCTTATTCAAACACACGATGTGTTTTTCAAGTGTTCTATTAAAAAAATATTTTTTTTTTATTTAAACAAACCTCAGTTTTTCGAGCCTTGTTGCGATATTTGCTTCTCTTTTCGACAAATTGCTTGGCAAAATTGTGAGCCTCCTTGCTCTCCCCAAGATACGAACGCACATAATCGTGAACCTATAGACGCGTTAAATGGATCATTGCATTAATTAAGAATAAGCTCTCAAGATTAAGCAGGTATCAATGATCTGAAATATCTATTTGTATAAAGTAACTTACCTCATACGGAGAATCAACGTCCTTTAAGAAGGCAACAAATGTGGGAACTGAAAAAATAAATAAAAACCAAATGTAAGAAATTTTAACAGACCACCAACGCTCAGCTTGTCTCCGTACGTAAGTTTGTTTACCGTCAATAGTCGACTGCATGGCAGCAAGAGTCTGAGTACACCACTGGGTGAAATCGTCTAGCTTCTGAGTACGATTTTCAAATAATTTCAACACAGACTCCTGAAAACGTGCAACACAGTACCTAGTGTTAATAGCCGCTCAAGGAACAATAGAAATAAAAAATGTAACTGTACGACTCGTAATAGCGCAGTTGTTCGATTCCCGGCGCGGGCTCTCGATTATTCGATCACGGGGTACTGGTGAAAATGTGCCCATCACATAGTACACTTCAGTAAATTAAAAAAAAAATTCGAAACCCACCTCTTCTTTTCGTGTTCTCCCAACACGCGCCTTCCCACTCTGGCCATTCGTGTTGGGAGCCTTGCTGTTGCTGGTGGCCCCGGAACTGTGACAATAACAAAACATTTAAGATGATTATGACGCCATATTCTCCGATCAGCACAAAAAATAAGTCGGCAGATAATTAGAGAAACGAATCTTAAGATCCTAAATTCAGTCATTGTCAGGTGCAGACCAAAGGGCATTATTCATAATTAAGCACTTGCGAAAAGATCGTTACCAGGCCATTATCCATTATAGAATCCTTGTGGTTGTTGCTGATAAAATCCCTACTTAGAATCTTAAATACGTTTCACAACTTCGGTAAATATGCTTACGCAGCCTTGTTTCCCCCCTGCTGCGACTGGCGCTTGCCGCTGGTAACCTTGGTAGCCTCTTCTAAGAAGATGGCCGACTCCGCCCAGTCATCACCAGTGCACGCGTCGTTACCCCACTGTGGTGAAGTAACGCTGCTCCATACGCTTCCGCCGACCAACGACACATTCTGATGAGACAAAAGCGCATAAAAAGGCGTCCAAAAACAATTGAAACTGTTCACAATCAGAAAGCAACGTAACAAAACATATACAAAAATACTATTGGAGAAAAAAACTGGTAACGTTATAAAATTCTACAATCCAGAGTGGCGCTCTCTGGGGTCAACTCGAGAAATGAATTTGCTGCAAGCATAAGTGAATATTCGTTCACTTATGTTTAGAAATCCTGCAACTACACATTTGAGTTTATAAACTGTCAGCCGTTTCTAACACAGCTATAAAAAACAACGGTAATTAAATTGAGCGCTTGCAATTACATTTGCTTGCTGCTGCTGCAGTAGTTGTTTCTGTTGCTTCTGCAACTGCTGTTGCTGTTGACGTTCGAGCTGCAACTGCTGAAGAGCCTGTTGCTCTCGTTGATGCTGCTGCTTCTGTTGAGTCAGCTTAATGGCTTCCTCCTGTTGAATCTCCAGCAAAGATTTCACTGGACCTGGATTAGAGGCGGACCTGAGTTGAAACAAGATCACATTAATTGTAGTGTATCAATGTAGCTTGCTCGCTTTAAGGATCACGCCCATTCGTATCTAATAGGTTCTCATTACCCTTTCTTTAGCTAACGAATTACTAAACATTGAAATAAAATTATCCAATTTAAAATCAAGTTAATCACAGAAAGCCTTGGCATGATTTTTCAAATGCTCTGTGCATCTTGGAACATCTGAGAATGTTTCTAGAGTCGTTGACCAAAAACACTATGTCACCACGTACCTACTGGCCCACGTGAGGCTTGCAGCAGCCGCTTTGGCAGCTTGTTGGGCCAATTTTTCCCGCTCAATCTGCTTTTGCGTCTCCTGCTGGAGTCTCTTCTGGAAACGGTAAAACACGAAGAGGTCTTCATTAGAACAGGCATGAATATGATTCGATAACACGTAAACAAAATAAAGAATGATAAACCAACCTTTTCTTGTAGTTCTTTCTCCTCCTGCAGCTTCTGAATCTCGGTGAGGGACAACGAAGTATCGTTTGGCACAGAAACACGGCCTCCCCACGCTGGCGCCTAGCGAGAGACGGCAACAAATTTATGGCAATTTATTGCAACAGTAAATTGTGGACAGCTCAACTGCCCACTGAATGACCACTAAACCCAATCACCAAAATTAGCTACATCAAATGCAGATAGATACAGACCTGAGCTTTGGCGGCCTTCTGCTGCTTTTCTTGCAACTTTTTCAGGGCTTCCTGTTGCTGAATTTGAATCTCAAGTTGGCGTTGCATTTCTTTCTGCTGCTTTATCTTGAGCTGAAAATGATGTAACAAAAATAAAGAAAAATCATTAGATAACCTTATACAAATTCGCGGCATCTAAAAAACTAGATAGCTTTGCCGATTGGCAAGACTTCCAAATAACGGATACAAAATATTCTTCCATTTTCGGAGACGTCGATCAAATATCAAAATTCGAATAAGTGAGCACACTCACATTTTTCTCCTCTTCTAGTCGACGTCGCTCCTCTTCGGCACGACGTAACTCCTCCAGTTTCTTTTGTTCCTCCTGCTGCAGGCGGGCCATCTCTTCCTGCTGGTGGCGCAGTTCCTGTTCCAGCTCCAGTTGGCGCGCCTCTTCCTGTTTCCGGCGTTCCTCCTGTTTTCGCCTTTCCTCCTGCTTGCGTCGCTCCTCTAGCTCGCGTTCCTCCTTATGCCTTTCCTCTTCCTAAACCGTACAAGAAACATCAGTTCAGTCAATGAATGTATACTCGACAGAATCGTGAAACCGAATTGGACTGGCCTACCTTTCTCCTAAACTCTTCCTCCTTGCGACGGCGTTCTTCTGCCTTCTTCTCCTCTGCCTCGCGCCGTCGTCGCGCGGCCTCCTCGTGTTGCCGCTGTTGCTCAGCTTCCTCCTCGCGCCGACGAATCATTGCCGCGGAAAACTCGCGCTGAAGCCGCTCATTCTCTTCCTTTTGTCGCTTGAGCCGCTCGTCTTCCTGTTGCTTGCGGAGCAACTCCTCCTCCTTGAGCATTTGCTGTTGTTGCTGCTTCTTCAGCTGTTCCTCAAGCAGCTTCTGATCACGCTCGAAGGTGTCGACCGACTGACGCGACGAGCCAGCCGCACCAGTCTCCAGATCCCAGATGCTAGACGGTCTTTCGGGCACCCCGTTCCACCGACTGCCCAAGTCCGGGTGGATCACTGTGACGCGACAAACATATTATTTTTAGACAGCTACTCGGCCATACGAACACAAGCTCAGTTTGATTGCACATCGAGATACATCGAGGGAGATGCACAAGCTAATTTTGGACCATTTCACCAACCTTGAGCGGCGGTCGACGTTGGCATATGCCACAATGGAGAGTCTTCTTTTGAGATCGGAGGTACCTGGGTGGCGAGGCGATTCACGAATTGCTGCAGCGGATCTTGCATATCTCCATTCTCAGTGGGTCTAAAAATCAGCGGGATACAAATGGGTTGATCAACCTGCATACCTTTACTCATATTATAAGAAATTATCTTTAAAATAGTGTAGCGTCGACTGTTTGTAATATAGTCAAAGGCTATAAGCTCGTTATGAATATATATATATTTTGTTCCTAGTCACTAGTCACAAAGTCGTTAGCACCAAGAGGGAAACAGAAACGCCTGTAGTGCAGTGATTACAGTGATGGGAGATTTAAAAATATCTCCGATCCGAATCTCCATCAAAACGAAACCGTTTGGACACCCAATTTACCTGTGACCGAGCGAGCGTGGCGGTTGTAATTGTTGATGCTGTTGTTGCTGGTGCTGCTGTTGCTGGGCCATTAACCGCTGCAGAAAAAAGTGTTGCTGTTGCTGCTGCGGGGTGCCAAGATTGGAAAAACTTTCGAGCGGCTTGGAACTACCCAGCACCTGCTGAAGTTGCTGCCTACACTCCAGACAAACGAATATGAGCGATGAGATCATAAGTTTTCATGCATGAAGACTGCATCGGACGACTTGTACAAATTTGAAACGAACCGAATCAACAGTTGTTGTTGCTGCTGCTGTTGCTGCAAAATCTGTTGCTGGATATACTGCTGTTGAATAAGTTGCTGCTGTATTATGTGCATTTGGTCCCGTTCGCTTGGATGCTCGATGTGAGCGTGAGGGCCGTGGTTTTGACCCAAAATACCATTCTAGATAATTAGAATAAACGGAAAAACCAGATTAGTACTTTTTAAACACAGCGGTTCCTCTGCGTGACCACAAAATATCGTCACGTAAGAAGATTATCATATAAACATTACTTGTGAAATTCTAACGCTTACGAGGTATATTTTAGCTAGTCCAACGAGAGCCATTGTTTGTAAAAACAGCGCATGGATTTTACCACAAATGTAGAAAATGTTTATGTTTTAGCAATTTTCTTTAATGTGATATAACAAACACAGACTAGTGTTTATTGCTGCTGCACGTTAAGCACATTAATAAACGACTAAACTTTCTAATTTCAATTTTATTTTGATACTACAATTGTTGAATAGCAAATACGGCACACTGACCAATATGGTGTTGGGAGGTGGAACCGGCTTTGGCGGCATCGGTGGCTGAGGAAGCGGCTTTTTGCTTGAAACTGACGCATTCGATGCGAAAGGCACACACCCAAATTGCTTTACCAGATCGCCTAAAATTCACAAAGATGACCATTATTTTTTTAAACTGCAACTTGCCATCAACAAAATATAATGTCAAATGACGTAGCTATTGGACCGCTTACCGAGCGGACAGAACCGGTCTTCTAAACCCCTCCGGACTAGCAACGTCATATTAAAATAGCCGGTGTTGAACCACTCGGCCATTTCCTGATCAGTGAACGGACCTGCCAGAAAAATGAGAATAATGTGTTGCAATATTTAACACGAACACAACTTTTATAGATAAACATGACTTTCATGAGTAGAAAACAGAAAAATCTGGGAACTGGTTAGGCATCGTAGTCCAAGTCCATTAAGATCAACGAATACAAAACAGTGGAACGCCTTTCACATTTCATTGTTAGCGGGTCGCTCTTACCAATAATAATCCCAGCAACACATTTGAATAATTCCCCATCGTCACTGCCAAGTACATACCAGTTCACCGGACATATTAAAAAAATTATACTACAGCTATTTATAGAAATTTATTTCAAAAATTTACTTGACGAAAACAATTCCTACCTTGAATAATTCCCTGCGGGTCGCAGTAATACCAAGGAAGCACGGGAACACTCCGCACGTCATGGTTTGCTTGAACTTTTTCGTCCTCCTGCAACATAAATTCATTACAAATGAAAATTAAATTACAGATCAGCATTAAACTAATATCACATTCATGTGAAAATCTGCGAGAAACCATTAAAACCTACCTCTGCCGTCCAAGTGTCCACCAGACTTTCGGCAGCTTTCTCCAGGTGTTCGAAGTTGACTTCTTCTTTCCGTTCGACGAAAGGCGAGGAGAGACGGTGCGGGCTCGCGCTCTTGCGGGCAGCCTCAGGCTTGGCAGTGACGGTGGCAGCAGTGGCTGGGGCGGTTGCAGCGGCTTCAATAATGGTGGAGGCATTATTTGAAACCTCCTTGGGCTTGGGTTTCGAATCAACCTTGTCCCGCTGTTGCTCAACGGGAGGGGGTGACTGGACCTGGGGCTCGGGACTAAAGTGTTCCAGGTCTTCCGGCGTGGACAAGCTGCTAGGCTCAGATACCGATTCAGGAGACTCCTATCGGATAATGGGATTATAATTTGCGATTACAAATTGAAGACGGCAACTATAGACAAGAAAAAATGTCCCCTTCAACCGCAGATTCGGCTTTCTAGAAGAACCTGAAACGTAAATGTTGATTCCCATATGCTTGCCAATTTAAATATCAAATCTCTTCATAACGAAAATGTATTTTCTTACAATTTTGTGAAATTCAATTGAATAATTAGAAATTCGGGATCTAGTGGAAAATGTAGCTGGCATAATTGGTAGCACGTGATTGGCGCTCGAATGTTCAGCGTCATTTTTGGTCCAGTGGAGACGCCAATTGGAATTTTTCGGCAAAGCGATAGCAATGCTTAAAATTTCAACAGCTGATTTCTCTAGAAATACGCAAAATCGAGACCGGAAATAACTTGCACTCCACTACAAATTTGCGGAACTATGTACAGCTCAAATTTTATTTAATTTCGTAAAGCCGTTTGTAAGTAAGCGCCCGAGCAGACAGTAAAAAGAAAAGAATTTAAAAAAAAGAGGGCATTCATGATTATATTATATAAACGAGATATATAAGTAAATATTGAACATGCCTTTATAAACTATTGATTCTTTTCTACTGGAGGCTTTATTTCACAAATGGAAGATTTGATACTTGATAAGAATTGGCATCAACCCTGATATTTTACAAGTATTATTTTGAAGGGATAGCTTCGTTATCAGTATATCAATATTTACCAACATTTCCAAAAACACTTTGAATAGCTGATAGCCATATTGTATAAAACTGTGTGAATCAATAAATGTATTACCTGGCAAGCGTCCTCCTTCACCTGATTGTCGTTTCTTTGGGGCTCCTGCTCAATTTTTAATTTGACACCAATCTTTCCGGCCTGTCATCAAAAAACAACATTTTGAGTCATCATAATTTTATATCTTTTTAATTTAAATTATAGATCCATTCCTGCAAGAGTACTAGATTTGATTTACACGAAATATAATTTCATTTCGTCACCCTCATAACCATGTAACAGCATTTCTACACCATTCCACACTTGCCTTAGTTTCCATGAATGCCCCACTGGAATCAAAGGTGCCGACACTCTCGGCATCCTTGCTGTCCTCAACACTCCATTCCGGTAACATATACGTATCTATAGGTACACATAATCAATGTAATAAGACATATTTTAAATGAAATCGAAGTCAGTGAGGGGCGAATCAACATTCGTGGAATCAAGTCACATTACCGTGCCACTCTCCAGGATCCCCATCCTGATGGCGTTCCCGCTCGTCCCTGTCGCTGCGCCAACCTGCTCCCGACCGAACTGATTGAGGGGAAATGCAAATTAATTATAGCATCGCCAATTTTGGCGGCTGCCAATATATTCACATGATAAATTTTGATCAAGGTCTCTCACTCGAGACAAAGACCATTTTTTTCAGCGGCAAAACAAGTAACAACCTAGGTACATTTTTAAGAGAAGCATAGCGCTATTGTAGATTCACACAATTCTACAAGCTCGGCCGATACCCACCCCACTTGTCGTTCCGAGCGTTGTTGATCCGCCAGCCACCGTCATCCTCGGCTTCTCTATCCCGCGCAGGATTACCCGTTCGCCAGACCAACGACGGCCGTGCCCCATCCTTCCTTGTAGGATCCTCGTTTTCTCGACCTGGGACAGCAGTCGGAACAATTGAGCATTTAGAACAAGCGTAGTTACGTGCATTCGTTTAAAATAGTTTTGAAATCTAATCTGCTGTCTGGCCCCAGGTATGAACAATAAAACCCAACAAAGAGTTTTAAAAATTAACATTACTACTCCTTTAACCCATAAATTAATTACAAGAAAAAGTGGTACACATGAACACCTATTAAACACCACCCTGGAGGTACTATGCAGATTACATCACTCAAATGTTCCTTTTATTCTTTCTTCAGACATGAAATCGAGCACGTTTTTTCCCCAAACATGTGGCAGGTGACCAAGCAAAAATATTATTTTTTTTAAATATTCAACAGAAATAAATTTATTTTACCGATATAGTTCTTATCAAATCTTCTTTCCCTGCAAATTACAAGAAATAAGTTATTGCCATCACTGAACCAAAGTTATGATATTATTTCTCTCTACTCCAGCGATTTTAGCTTGGTCATCAATTACCTTTCCTCCCAACCCACTCCTCGGTCCGTCAAAGAGCTACTCCGCTCGAACGTCCGCTGACGAGAAAAACCGGGTGCTGGCATTTCGCCGTCTTCGTCGCCGCGCTGGTAGTAGGTGGCCCGACCTGAGTCACCAGCAAAAGGAGAGAATGATCAGTGACGACGAACCCAAGGTCGATACACTCAATCCAACCCATTTCGATCCTCAGAAAAGCAGGGACCACTTACCTCTGCCCCTTCCTCGGTCCACCGAAGCGCCGCGACCTCCTCCCCGAGGCGGCGGTCCAGCGGGTCCAGTCCCGGCTCCCCTGCCCAACAACCGTAGAACGGAATCGCTGTTGATTGATCTCGCCCATATACGCTACATGACAAGAAACAAACATACCAATCAGAACAGGATATATACCAAAGACACTTCACACATTTAGCTAACAAAAATAGTGGTTTATTAATGTTGCTTCACAGATTGCTTCAAGCATACCCTTTATATTTCAATTGTTTTGGATAAGAAAATATATTCAATAAGATAATAAAAACATAATTTGGTTGACTCAATATTAGAAGAAAGATACATAGGCGCAAGGCAGGAAGGCACTTGCCTGCTCCTCCTCCGAGATGGGCACCAGAGACACAGGCAGACTGCAGCTATCCTTGATAACATCAAAGAATTGGCGCAGGTCTGGCGGCATCTTGACGTCTTTGGAGAAGAGCGCCAACATCTCCTCCCGCCCATAGCGGTGATCCGCCAATTTGTACTTTGGCAGTCCTGGCGAAGGCGGCGGAGATGTTGAGATTGTAGACGACGACGATACAACTGACGATCCCTGAGACAACGCTCGCAACCTAGACGGTCGGGATGAACCAGAATCATTTGCCAGATAAAAACAATTTTCACATTACTGTCTGCCAATATAGGGCATAAATGCAAACGGAATAACCAATGGCACACCAATGCAACGTTTTAATTTTCATTGATTAGCGTGAATTAAAATAATTTTATACATAATTATATACCATAACCGTTGGGCAAACGTAGTAAGTTTATCCCTTCGCATAACAACCAACTCTACTCTACTCACCACTCGGGACCAAATTTAAGTGCCGGTTCAGTCATTCTAGAAACCACGTAAGCTTTATTATTCACACGATAACCTGATGAAGAGAGAATAAACACAAAAAGATTCTTTAATTTATCTCGTCTTGCACTATCACAGATGATTACGTAGGCAATCTGGAAATAACATCAACGATTATAGGGCCCCCATTGTGAAGGAAGCACTTTCAGCTTGCCAGCAAAGCCTCGCCGGGGTGGTCCAAAATTTGCGTTTTACGAAACCCTAGTGAGCGTCACGAACACATGTGGGTGTCAGGTTTCCGGCGAAAACCCTGCGGGGCGCCAGCTAAAAACACTACATATCAGAAACCGAAAACGAGACCAAAAATTTATTGTGTCTGGTCGAAATACAACTTGGGACTGAAATACGAAAACTATTTTCCCCTTTTCACCAATACAGCCTTTTAAAAGACACTCCTCAAATTTGTCGGTTCACGAAAGAAATATTTAAAACAGCTTCCTGAGCATCAAGGCACGAGGGATCAGCAAGGCGGCTGTCAGGACTACCAAATGAACAAAAATATGGATTGATTTCGTGTCCATGCGTGGACTTTCTAGGTCATCCAGCGTACCGACAACCTAACATATCCATGTAACTTGAGGGGGGAGAGCGTTTCGAGCCAGAGGTCGAATGCCACACAAGCATATTGGACTCGGGCCCGGAGAATAAATATATATACCACTGTTTAGAAACACGGACCCAACCACCAGCAGCGTTGACAAGTACGCAGGAAATGAGACACCAAGAATGAATATACAATCGAGCTTTGGGCTGAACCCAAGTCATTTGTTCGCCCTCCCCCCTCCAAGCACACAGGAGGGTTAGGCCTCCAGCTGTCTACCGAAACTAGTATATATTTGACCAGAAAAGGTGTGAAAATGTCTAAAATTTCGATAACCCCACAAACACCTATAGCTCTATTTTATTGAACGAGGGACTGATTTAACTTGTTGGCCCATCCACACGCACACACCACCACCACCAAAATAGGCCAACTCGCACGCCGACCTTCGTGTGTTGTTATACTCTCCATTCACACGTGACTTCCAAGCGGATGGAACTGGGGTGCGTCTATCGGTTGGCAGGTTACCCACTCAAGTACAACGGCATACTGCCGAGCGAAAACGCGCGCCCCACCTATATTCGAATCGACTTAGCTAATGAGGGATTGGTTTCAAGGGATGGCTCACTCATACTCAAAGATTCCCCCACTTTTCACCCACTTTTCGGACCCTCTGAAATGGGGATCGGCGTGGCTTTGCTAATTTTTTAAACCTAGGAGCCTCCAAAATTTACAGTACGCCACAAGATGGCGAAAATCTCGGTTATTTTACCTTCAGAAACGGAAGATAACAGTACCAGAGGTATGCGATTTGTACACACTCACACGACACAGCACGGTGTTAAAAAGATGTCGGAAATGAAGTGACGTGACGTAGGACATAGCACTGCATTTACATACTAACGTGAATGGCGGTTGATATTGGTGGCGTTAACTTTCCAAGCATGCCATGGCCTTGCCTGTGCGCGAGAGGCTAAGTATAGATGAACGTACCCTATTCTCAATTCTCTTTGGACTTTTTAATGTAGGCTAGCTATGGACCGCGGAAGATGGGACGCAGTCGGACCAATGGTCGCGGCGCATCTTGGTCACATGACAAATACCGTGGCTGTACATCATTCATAGTCAATATACATCACCGTCGACCATATTCTCGAATTTATTAAATTAGTGAGTAATTCTTCCCTATGCAATCGAATAGTGATTGTGTAATGAATGGTTTAATATATTATCTACTCGAACATTATAATCAATCATTTCAAAGTTATACTGTCTTTATATTTCACGATTTTTTTATTAAGCTAGAAAAGAAGGAACTATTTCCTCTAATCTGGTAAAACGTCCATTAAAATTGTCCAAGCCCGCATACACACGTGTCAACAAAAGTAAGAGCAGACTGGCCATCAACTGTCGACTGCCGTTATGCTGAGACTTGTGAAGCTGCTGTATGGAGACACCTAAAATTTAGCGCTAAATTTGACTTGATCCAGGTTTAATCGAATTTGTTTATTCATGTTCCATGTGACCTGATCAGCTGCTGTCAAGGATTAATACTACATGTAGAGCATGTTAGTTGGGAACGTTTATTTTCTAGGCAACCTAAGCCCTGATTTACTAAACTTACGATCTAGAGCATCCATACCACTGTTTTCTTGCATGCATGTAATTCCTGAGCGCATCCGCCAGCAGCCTGTTGGGGACAGAATGGATTTATTTTAAAAGGCTCTGGATTTGAAGCTCCGTCAGGCCATTCCACTATGGCCCCTTCTACTTCTGTTAGTAGCTGGACACATAAATTCCCCGATATCAACATTACAAACCCCCTTCAGAATTCTGACCAGCCTGATCTCCTTCCTACGATCATCGTTTCCCACCCAAATATTGACAGCATGTCTGTAACACTGTCAGTTCTTCAAAATCATTACAAATTTCTCGAGAGAAACGACTTTATTTTTGAATTTTTTTAAATTTCTATTATGTAGATAATTCGTGATGTCCAATGCAATCGTTCGAGCCCTGCACCAGAGGGAGCATGGGGTAAAGAATACGATTAGATGTAGCCAAGCCATAATGAGGGAATTGATTGTAAACGAGGTAATAAGAGAACAGCACTTTCAAAACCATTTCTGTGACCTATTTTATAAGAAAGAAATGATAGTGGATTTGCTATTTCTTCAATGTTAAAAAAATTAGAATACAACCTATTCGTCGACTTATGAAGATTCCTCCAGGTTGGACATCTTTTACGACGTATCCAGGTATACAAAAGCCGTCACGAGCAAATGCTTGCACAGTACAAGTCATAGTGGCAACATGTACGTGTTTCAAAATTAATTGATTTTCGTTCCAGCAAAAAGATATTCATGGACAAATACCGCACCTGCTACCAAATGTACGTTTGTAATTGATTACAAATAACTGTAAAACACCAGAAACGGGAGAACTTTATCAAATCTACATGTATTAACATATTTTCCTTCGTCAGATGCGGTCGTGGCACCAAACCAAAATTATTATACAAACTAGCACCCCTTCCCAGCTCGGAAAGAATTGAAGACACAATGACCGCAACGGTACAACTGGGCGTGGGGAAAGAACTTTTCATATTCTCGCGGGGCGGAATTGATCCGAGCATGTTAAATTTGACCCTGGCATTACCTTTTCTTGTAGATCAATTTTCCACAGGAACATTTTCCACATCACACCATGCAAGTACGATTAGTGTTAACGACAGACAACTGGCTCCACATAGGCAGCATCGAAAGTGGAGAGTGCCTACAATCTGTGTTCTTGTCAGAGTTATACACATTCAGGTTTGGTGTGACTGGGTTTTTTATACAAGCCTAAATTACTTTAACATGAGCACATACAAACTGAAAATGCTGTCATTATTTAGGCATCTGACGTGGGAAACTCAAGATTCGACGATCGTTATCAAGTCCACTAGAGATTTCAACAAACGAAAGGTTAGTAAAAAATAAAATAATGTCAAAGAACATTAGGTATCCGTCGTCGTCATATTCTTTGGTTTTATTTTTTTCAGGAGGTGCTCTGTGCACTGATGTTTTTTCAGCTCTATCCGTTCCAGTACATTGGCACAGTAGAAATTTCCAGAAAAGTGAGTTGACCATTTTTTTTCTTTCTCTGCACTACATGCGATTCTGTTCCCCTTTTGGTGCTTCGGCACTATGCGAGGGGCACGTCCGGTACCCCAGAATCGAAATATTCGAGAACCCGCCCGCAACTCTGGACTGCCGAGCCACAGTCAGTCGCAACACCGGTCGGCTACGGCGAATTGTACGTCATTTAGTCTTGGCGTGCTAAAAAAAAATTCCTGACGTAAAGTTATTATTTATCGTTTATTAGATATTTGGGGCCAAAATAACTGACGTTGAAGCTATTGACGGTCTGCTAATCATCTGCGAAAGCGCCGGGGCCACCAGATTTTACGATCTCAACGCGATAGTAAAGGTAAGATCTTGAAATTTTAAAACTTCATGAAGGTTATTTATAAGTTTGTGAATGATACCAGATTTTTCTGAGTTTTGAAAATTGAAAGTTCTTTTTACCAACGATGTACTCCATTTCTTTTCAGCAATTATTTCCAACACTTGATATATATAAGTGTAATGAGAATTTCTGTTGAAATTGATCCCTTAGAAAATGCCATTCCACAAAAATTTGCAACATCCAGTGTATGGAAGATGTCCGTTTATCAAAGTTTCCATTTTTCTAGCGAAGAAATTCAATTCCTGTGATCACACCCCTGATCATTGCATCGGGAAAGCAAAAGACTGTCGGAAAATTTGAGAAGATACATACTGGCGATTTGCTCAAAGTTAACATATTCCCTACCGGTATGAATTTTGCCTCTTCCCCTAATTAACGTTTTTTGCTCCAATCTCTCGAATTAATTAAGCTGACGTTACCAATTCTAGAGACACCCGAACTTCTATTTGAGGCCACGTCCGAGAATAATAGTATATCGATCGAAGGGCATCCGTTTCAGTACATTGTGGAGCCGCTAAAGAAATTTGGCACATTTAAGGCAAGCGATACAATCCTGTTTCTAAAAAGATAGACCGTCTAAGAAATTTGCACACCAAACAACTGTCTTAATTTTAACAGGTATTCACCATCTGCCCACCGCACGAGATCAAGAATAACACATTGCGGTATCCTGGCAATCACACCAACGACGTGGCCACTTTCCACCCCGACAATTCTGGGCGCATTCTGCATCACTCATGTTATGAGTTTAGGTTAAAAAAAATTATACATCACATTTACTTGTATAACTCTTAAAAGAATTTAAAAAAAAATTAATGGGCAAGATCGAAAATAACCAGAAATAAAACTTATCTCGACCATTTTACACTTTCAGAATGCTTAAAGTGGTAGTCGATCAATTGCAACACTTGTCCACTCTCTGGAGCGCAGAAGATAAAGTCAAGACGCAAATTGTTCGGCGGTCAGCCTCTGGTCGCCAGGTGCGAGCGCCCTATTGGATTGAAAACGCTGAAGGTTTCAAGGTGGGTACAAGGTCATCACAAAACGTTTGAACGTCAAGGCAGTGAATTAGACCCATGTTTTTAACGTCACGTTCTTTCAGCACAAATTTTGCTGCTTCAACTTTGAGAATGAAGTAGACATACTTTGTATCCTGATTGCCAAAAAGAGCAGCGAGGACCTGGTTACTGGTACAGTCAATTTGCACAACAATTCCAATGGTCAATTAATTAAAACGATCGGACTCAAAGAGACGTGGCAAGATGTAAGTGGCAACCACTAATTATTTCACTTTTCCTCTCCGTATTAGTCTTAAATGCATACATAAATAATTTGTAGATGTCCAAGAATCAATCATTGCGCCTCCGATACCAAATGTTCTCTTGTATCCCTATAGGACGACGAACATACCATCATTTTGGATCTAGACACACTGGTTCACATAGTAAGAACTGTAAGACATTCAGCTTGTTATGTTTACCACTTGAGTAGAGTTGTAACCTGACATAACAGCGTGTTAAAATCACCCTTTAATTTTTATTAAGACACGTTCCTGCTTTGGCAAATAACTACTCTTCAAATTGAACGAACCAGCTTGTGCAAACACAAGGTGTTTACAACACAAAACAAATTTAAGGAATAAATTGCATTCATATTTGATAAACTTTATTGCTGACTGAGAACCAACTATATTTCAAGAATATAGGAAATTGGTTTTCTATTCGAAATGAATACAAGCCGAACCAGGCATTAATTTGCTATAAATGATCAGTAACGTTTTATTTTACACTTTATACAAGGACTAGACTAACCATGATCTAGTTTTCCGTAAGATATTTTTTTATTAAAATTAAAAAAAATATTTCTACTTGAATATCCAGTTCAAATTATGTCGCACATGAACATGAAGGCGACGCGAAATTTGTGCTTTAGCTAGTTTGCATATGCCCACAGGCATTTCATATTTATCACACATTCTATATTTGCAAATTATGACTTCCTGTGATACAAATTTGAATTATCCAAATAATATTCATAAACATTTCTAAGCATAACTCCTATGGAGTTCCTCGACGTGACCAGAGAAATAAAAAAAAACATCAATTATCTATTTTGGTTTTAAACGTGACGATATCAGAGTTATCTGGCGGCATACTTTTTTTTCGTATTCAAAGTTGGTAACGTGGTGTTTTGACAAATTGAACAGGAAATAAACTAGTAGAAAATTAAATTTTACCGGGATCGCCTTTACAATCCAATTAGGGTGCCTCCAAAATTTGATGTGTTCAAAACCAGTATTCCATTATTACTGACGTTGTCGACATATATGGACACGTACTGATCTTTCTGTAATAAAATGAAAACATGAATAATAAAGCGTCTGTTTATACGTGTTAAATTATGTACGAAAATTTATGAAGAAATGGACGAGTCCAGTCGGTATTGCGACTGACTGGCGACTGACTTGATCTCAAAATTTACCTGTAATTGTAAGAAGCCGCTGACTGTCACAGTGCCTTGCCATGGTATTGGAATAAGCTGAACCACCGTTACCAGAGACCTACAGCAAATAAAGGCCTATCAATATTTTGGTCAAACATGGTGGGTCGAGATCATCACCAAATTATTTAAATTATTTGGAACATACACGTTCCGTTGGCACAGCGAGTTTATGCAAATCATGGCCCGAAGAATCTTGCCAACGGTCTTCCCTTCTGCGTAGGTCTTGCTCTTCAATGTTCTGTGGCGTATTTGTAGGTTAGCAATGAAGTTGTACACTCCTGTGCGTGACACTGAAAAGCGTCCTTCCGTTGGATCGATTCCATCGCCACGTTGGAATCCACCTTGAGCAAAAGGCTGATAAGACAAGACACCGCTAAATTACTAGAAATCATGCCATGATATTATTTAAATGCTATAAAAGATAGGATGCGAACATGTGTTTTCAATTAATATTAGCAACGAATCCTACCTCATAAAAACCTTTCAGTTCTACCAGAGTTCTTCGCGCAATTATCGTTTCCTCCTCCAGATTGAAATTGAACCCCCAAATAATTTTGGGAACGACAACCGCTTCGTCCACTTCAAAGAGCGGCGGCATATATGGACCGGTTATATTCTGAAGAGGCGACGATTCACAATCTTCACACTGTGAATGTAAAAACGAACATTTAATTTAAATAACTTTTCACAGATTGAAGCCCGCGTTATAGCAAGGGTGTGGATTGAAATTCAGGTTCCCATACCATGGTGTCAATTAGAGATTGCGCCCTTCGTTCTGCTGCATCTGAAAAATTAAAATTTAAAAATTCAACTTTTTCTTATCAATAGGTCACTTTTGAAAAGGACAATCTGTGAAACAATTCTAATTCAACATTCTATTGTCGTAGATAATGATAGTTTTGTCAAATTTGTTATTTAGTAGCATAAAAGACGGCAACATAGTAAAAATGTTTTCTTTAAACATCTTGTGAAATTCAACTGCTCCGGCATATGCCGTAGAGAATTAAAAAGAAAAGCAATTACCTCTCACCATGCTCCTAAATTCGTGAAGGAGAACATCCTTCGTTACGTTACCTCCAGGTAAACCTGGTGGCCCGGGTGGGCCCGGAGGTCCAACCTCGCCTCTCAAACCATTCTATAAAAACAAAATAAGTTATTTTCAAAACTGAGCACAATTCTATGAAAACACGTTATAGCGTTATATGTGTATTTATTTGACACATGAATGAACGCTCAATCGAAACCTACCAAATTTTTAGTCTTCCTTGCATTCTTGGCTCTGTGACGTCGATCATTCCTTTCTGACTGCCTCTTGAACGCCATCCAAGTGGCGTGGGAGTCAATAAGACGACGAATCTAACAGCAAAGAGGCGTAATTTTACTGGTTTTGATCAATTGCATCATTTGGGGGGTGGCGGGAATGCGACTTTTAACTTTTTACTTGAACCATTTTGAGAGAATAACCTCGTATCGCACCGCCAGTTCAGTCGTCTATTTCAATATAAGCAATTAAACTGTCTAATCTTTATGACATTGAATATATTTTGCACTTGCGCAACATGCTACCAAGAAATCACATTTCTTTTAAACAAAATGTGTTGAGTACATTTTACATTTAACTTGGCTTATCATTTATTTTATAGAATGAATAGGTGAAATTGGAAAAATAAATGGTCCTACATTTTATTTTTCGTCTAGCATTAGTGCGCTAATCTGGCGCCAGAAATTTTTTAAAGCTTCCGATTACAGTAATTGTCGATAGCGGGATGTCTTATTATTTTTATGTTCCGATTCAATAAACCCTTCCAAAATGTTTCGATTAGCCGACATCCCACTAAGTCTAAACATCGAGAGGAGCCCAAGGAAATAGAGAAAATACGGAAAACAAAAAGATGGTGGGATTTGTAGTGTCGATTCAGTTGATCCTTTTCCTCCCATATTTCTGAAGTTTAAACAACGAGGTCGGTTGGAAGTACGTTCGGTTCAAAGGCCAAGATCGATAAGCGTAGAGGAATGCGAAACGGAATTATCTTTTCCCCTGAATTATTCACGTTAGCTGCGTGCGGCAAATACAAAAATTCGAACATTTTGATACGCATAAATTTCGATTTTTCAAATACATATTGTCTTGGGCGAGGCTTTCACATCGTTTAAATTTATAGTAACTCCTACTGAAAAATACGAGTATAAATCACTTTTTTCTCAATTTTCGTTATAAATTGAATCGCCTAAAAAGAGCATGACCATTGAACTTGAATTTTCTATTTGTCGATAAAATTATTTTCCTCCACTCCTAGAGTTGGTATTTATCCTAGTCCTTGCAAAATCCTGGCCAACGTAACAATTAATCACGGATGGTTAAAGGAATCAATGAACTTCTAGAACGACATCAATCATGACGACAAAACTATTGAATACAACAAGCTCATTTGACGTCAATTGACACAAACATGGTTTATATTCGGTCTTTTTCACATGTAACTTGAAAAATTGTAATTCAAAAATAAAGTATAAAATTTATTAAAACTCACCGGTGTTCCTGGAATCTCCATGGTGATAATTTTCTGACTATTGTGATCTCGAGTGGCTACACTGAGCGGCGGCTGCTCTGCCGAGTTGGCGAAATCGTCCAGCAGCAGTTCTCCTGTTTGGCCGGCGACCCTGGCCACCACCAACACGGCCAGGCACAGACCGGCGGCCACAAAAATGCGAGGCAGCGGCATAACGCGAGTTGGACAAAACTCCTCTAACGATCGTCGTCTTTCGCACGCACAACCGTCCGCACTACGGGCACCGCTTATTCCAAATGACCAGTCAAGGTGGACAGTGGACACACGCTCATTATCTTACCCGCGCGCCCCCAATGTGTGGCGACCCCTCACCTCTTGCCCCAACCCACCCTTATCCACTCCCCATCTCTCAGGTCCTCCCCATTCAAAACGATTGGAGAAACTGCGTGGTCACTCACTGACCACAGCTACGGTGCAGGTGGCGCATGGTATTGAGGCGCAAATTTTACATCCTCTTGATCATCTGTCATCATTAATTCTTAAATCACCAAATTTGTAACTGCAGAAAGAACGTCAAATTAATGAACAAAAAATGGTTCCACGCATTCGGTGATTTTTGCGGTGATCAGTGGGAATTTTGTAAATGGAGGAACTGAATCGAATCTGAACGTATGTGGATGAACAGATGATGAATCAATATATAGTAGATAGTAGAAACAATAGATAATAAATAAACCATTGAGATCTTAAAACACCAGAATAGAAAAAAATACAGAAAATATTTTTTGGAGAATAGCTGGACCAGCGAGATGAACGAGATCGCGTATCTGCGAAATAACAGCGTTTATTTTTCTATTTTAAATTCCGAAGAACTTTACAACTGCACTTGCTATTCTCAGCGATTCGACATTTTCACCAGAACAATATCTTATTGTTTGCTTTCTGCAAGTGAAATTAAATACCATTTTCACCAACGAAACTAGAGGTTGTCTTGAAGTACATTAGTTGGCTTTCAGAAGTCGCCTCACGCGTAATTAGTGGAATTACGAATTTCATGCGTTGATATTCAAAATCGTAAACGTACATTATTCCACGTACCTGGTAAACCACACTTATTCAATATTAAAACTTATTTTAGTCATGGAATATATGGAAAACAATCAATAAATTCAAGACGTGATCGACGAATTAAAACGTGGATCAGCATGGCAAGGGAGTGGGGTTGGGCTGCTTTGAGTCGGTTTACTCAGAATGGGACCAGCAGAAGGCCAACGTAGAATTTGCACTTTTGGCACGTGCATGTCTAAATCCGACCATTAGGGGCAAAAATTGAGGAAACAACACATTGAACACAAGAGAAGAAAAAAAAACGGAGAAGGAATCCAAAAGATACGGAACAAACTGGAGGCACACTGAGGGGAGCTGACTGGACAAGAGTGGACGAGGAGGGATTAGGATTGGGCTGATAAAAGCATTGATAAAATTTCTCCCCTTCCACGCGACAGACATTGATGTACAGTTAATCTACAGGTCTACGTGAACATTGGCAACCGGGGACGCGCGTAATTAAAATCTTAGCCAAAACATAATTGTTTGTTTGACTGATGGGAGTCCGAGGTAGATGAACGTGGGGATCTCGAGAAATACAATTTTCAGTGATTTTAGAGGAAAAAATCAAATACTCAATGATTGAATGATGAACACACATTAAAAATTTATTTAGATTTTATTGCGAATGTAATCGATATAAATAAAAGATGACAAAATTTAAATTATAGAAAGCAAAAATGTTGTTTACTAGAAAACAAAAGTCACGCATCAAGATTCAAAATTCGTCTAAACAAGATTTGAAGGAAATAAATAGGAAGTAAAGAAAATCGGATTGTCGGAGTGAACTGCTAGGTTAAACTCTTAAAAAGGTAGAGTTTCTGATCTGTAAAATCAGTATTTCTTCTTGCACTTCTTGAAAAAAATTCTGAATGGAGAACACATTTTTGAGCGAATAAAATGATAATGAAAAACGAAAACGAATTCTCGCGAAAACCATCATCACTATTTACACCTCTGCAACGGACGCATTGGGACATTCGATTCAGAGACTGAGTCCCTTTACCTGTGTGGCCTGCGAGGGTCGTGCAAGCGCTGTGGCCACAATGGTGTGGGCCGCATGATGGCCAGAGGCGGCGCAGGTGCACGAGCGGCAGGTATTTAAGGGTGAAGCGAAGGGTGGCGGGATGTTTGCACGTGCGCGGATCTCGCCTCCCGCTCTCTTTAGGGGGGAACCGAGGGGGGGGGGTGGAAGAGGACGATCGCAGCGGGCATCCCTTGTCCCTATACATTGGCAACTCAACGCGGGTGCGCACTCCCGGTTGTCTCAGCCTACAACACACCTACCGAATGGGCCATAAACACGCGGACGGGCCAAAGAGTAGAGAACGAGCCTTTTCTGTTTGCTCACTCGCCGGCTTTTCGCACTTGCTCGTCGGGGATAAGCCCAACATTGGGCGCCTGGTCACGGACTGCCACCCTCTTTCCACCTCCCCAATATATTTCTTATCCTAAAACCTAAATCCCCCCCCCACTCGCAACCGGCCACCAGATTAATCCGGCTAGCACAGACTCTAGAGTTGGCCTAGCATCGACAATAATTTGTTATCTTCATGAAGTAGAACTAAAATCAGTGTTTTTATATGTTCAGCAGTGATCTATTTTAATTATTAAGGAGGTTCATCAGCATTTCCAGCCTATAAGCGCCCTGGCAATTTTCAACCCAGCCTAACCGAAATAACTAGGTAGTGATCTTTAGCGTGTGCCTGATGTCGTGCACGCACTGGAAGTGGTTTCCCGACAAATTTTCGCTGTGAAAATATATTTTCATCGCACTGTGATTGGCTGATTTGGCGACATTTCGC
>JAQGBY010002281.1:0-23874 GCA_034698785.1 Mycogona germanica
TTCATGGGGTTGGTAGTTTTTCCGATGAAATACGATTCTGCTATTATCCGGTTTGTGTAGGTTGCCTCTCGGTATATGAGTTCTGCGTCAGGCCACTTGGGAATTCAGAACTCCCGAGCACACGGGGCTGGCAAAAGAACAACTGAGATCTGCGTTCTGCAGGTATTGTTTGTGTACGTAAATGTGCTGCGTTCATCGTGCGTAGGCAGTGTCGGTACCCGTCATGATATGACCGGTACCGGGCCACCTGCTGGGCTGAGGAGGCGGAGGGCAGCGGTTGGAGTCACAAGAAAAACAAACAATGCTTTTGTTATTTGTTGTCCGTTTGCTCTCGTGTCGATTGTGCGGGCGCGCGCACCGAGACGATCGAATCATCGCGGTCGCCATTGAAATATATCGCTCTTGACGGGAAATTATCTAAGTAAAGCTTTAAAACACGTCAAGGACTCGTACGGTGATGGGGATTGTTCAGTTTGTTTGGTGGCCGATCACAAATCGGCGAAGGATTATCCGGAAAGATAGAATGTGTCGTACGGGTTTTAATCCCGGTTTAGTACTTCTGGGAGAAGGTTCTTAATCGTCATTAAAAATTACTGTTAATTTCCTGATTGCTGAAATATAGAATTTCGTACTTTGTCCCTTGCATGCGTTAACATCAATTCAAAGTTGTATTAAAAGATTACTTACTCAGTGAATGGTGAGGTCTATTAATGCTGCCCTGGGCGGATGAGCAAATAGTTTGCAAGACTAGATACTCTGTAGTAGGCAATATCATATTTTGTTTATTTTGTTACGGAATTTTATAAAAATGATCGGGAAACAAAATTAATTTTCATTACGGTAATTTCAATCTTAACTTGTAATGTCAATAAATAATTGTGAAACAAAATTAATTCATCGTCAATTTTACAAGTAGGCTTCTAACCTCACCCTCAACCAGAAAAAAGCGAAGATATATTATAAAATAAATTTATCACCTCGTCTCGAGTGAAACCTATTCTCGCTTTGCAATATTCGTCTATTGAGATAACGCTGTTCTGTTGTGGTCTGTGACCAATCATTGTCGGCGACCTTTGGCATCAATTGTCGCCGCTAGAGGCGCTCTACCAGACGCCAATTAGTCGATAGATTCACACGATCGCCACCAGGCGTCACCACAACCAATAGCGCCAACAGCCAATGAGGCCTGACCCGAACTTAAGACGTCTTCGAGTATAGTACCGCCGACAAACCTATAGAGGTAGCACGTGCGTTTTCGCTCCGATAAGTGCATTGTTGCACGTGATGGATGGGTCCCCGCTGTGCCCAAGCTCAACACCTTGAGCAGATTTCAATTAATACCCTCCCCCCCACACACACACATACCTCCAAGTGCGCCTCTGCTGTCGACTAGACGACCTACCCATCCAATCGACCCCCCCCCCTCCCCCTTTATCCCTTCCCCGACACCCCCTCTAACCTCACCCACCTCTCATTGAGCGCAAATAGTTGGAACGTGCTGTGAGATCTTAAAGAGAGTCAATCTTATTACGTGTGCCTTTCCGCCACCCTCTGTCCTGTGCGCACCCCACCCGCTCGTCTTTGGCTGGTCCTTTTTCTATTCTCTCCGTCATCAACGTCTTCTTCACTTTTCCTCCTATTCAATCTAGTCCTGCTAGATTTGGCGGCCATTTTTGTGTTGTGGCCCCGCCCTATGCCGATCCACCTGCGTCATCGCTTCGGCCAATGATACCATTACGATTTTTTTCGGGTTTCGTGTTCGGTTTCGATGTTGCCAACATTGAGGTTGATATTTTGATAGTGCACTTTGCGTGTACAGTTTGAAAAGAGGATTTTATGATTATTAATGAAAAGAATACTATATTTAATGTGAAAAAATTTAAGACGTCTGGGTGATAATAAACCGAGATGGCGAATTCGGGACAGCACCGAATGAAAGAGTGGCGAACTCGTCTTTTATAATAATATTTTGCGATTATTTTAATTCGCAATTACCAGTTCAAATTAAAATAATAGTAAACTATTATTATTTTAAAAAATGCGACTGCGCCACTCGTGCTCGTCTCTTTCATTTGGTGCTGTCCCGAATTCACCATCTCTGATTATATTTAATGTATTTAAATATGTACTTCGAGTCGTTTCCGACCTCTGGTGGCGCTGGCAAAGTTCTCCAAAGTTTCTAGGAACAATGTATATTACGAACTGGTTATTGTTAGTAGCCCCTATAACAGGCAATACCCTAACAGTTACGGTTTGGCGTTGCGCATTTTTTGTCGGCTAATCCAAAGCTGGTACGTTTTGAGAGTTTTAAAATAATTTTAAAAAAATACGTTTTGTTACGGTTATTTTGTATAATAACTGTTTACGTTATGAGGTATCATTAAAACAATTAATTGTACGGCAGGATGTGGGAGTTTGAAAATCAATTGGTCGGTTAAAGAGTTAAACGTAGTTAAGTTTTACCAGATAGGCAGAGACACATTCATCGGTAGAATAAAACTTCAGTAGGAATCAATTCATCCGACTTGCTTGAGTGCATCATCGATTTGGACCCCGAATTTGACCCTCGCCGGGAACGAACTTTGTGGATCATTCGGAGAAGAGAGAGAGCGCGTATTATGCATTCATTTACATCCCCATTTGTCTAAATATATAGATCATAAAAATAGCGAAGGTACAGATCAGGTTATGCGCGCGCGAACAAGCCCCCTACAAATAGATCTGCCTCGGGATTGACATTAAAAACGTTGACCCAAGGGAGTTCATAAATAGGAGATGTGCGGTTCGTGAGGGCTGAAGGGTGGTGGCTTTGGGGGGAGGAGGGATAAGAGCTCCGCCAAAATAAATCGTCTGTGGCCACCAGCAGATAAACTCTGTGATGTTAATATTAAGGGCGCGCATCGTCTACATGAGTTCGTTCTACTGGTTCTGCAAGTGGTTGATAGAGTGCGTGGGTGGGGGGTTTCAAAATCGAAGAGGGTGTGTAGGGGGAGGGGAGCTATTTCTTGTGTAGAAATAGAGGACGTTACGTAGAAGAAGGAGGTTAAGATAGATGTGAAGGGATTGTCGGATTTGCATTGAACATCGACCACGCGTTATGTCAACACAAAGGATTTAGCGCGCGTACATTTTCGGGAGTGGAGCGCGCCCTCTCTCTTCGAATCTCCGTGCGGAGCTCGGGTGCGCATGATGTTAGTCGAACCTCGAATCGATCGATTAACTGCTATTGACAGCGCATGCAATACGAATGGATAGTTGGATGGAGTTGAGGAGGGGGGGGGGAATTCCTCCTGGATTGAGCGCCTGTATACCGCGCGGGTGGCTTTTTGCTAACTGGTGTCGCCAAAAAGAATAAAAGTGCCTTCACTTTACAGAGTACTTCTGTGTCCGTGGCCGAGTAGCGTTCCCCTGACGTAGTCGATGCTCTACATGATCGCATTTTGTAAGGATGGATGCCCATTCTTTCCCATTTTTAGTTATCTTTTCGAGCCAATTTGCTTTAACAATTTTTTTTAACAAATTAGAACGCTCAGAAGTTTCACATACTTCGATAAATCATTTGTGGGCAATTGGAATTTCAAATCGCCGAATGTGTCCTTTCCCTGTGTGTTGTGTGTTATTCGGAAATCATCTCAAATGTTTTTTAAACAACGATGCGTTATCCAATATTTCAAGAAGCATCAAGAGTCAATTTTAGTTCTATCTGGTATCACTTGTTAGGTCTTCTTTCCAGAGCAGGTCCTGGGCCGACATTATGCTCCGGTGATGTTGCAGTGTGGCCTGAATGTTCAAATATGACTTACGCCTTTTAATTATGAATGACCTGAAAACCCGGAGGGGCAAAAAAACCAACAATGTTAATGGTTTCTGCTCCGATGCTTTCTGGGTTACTCCGGGGGATTGGAAGGCTCTTAAACCGATGGAATTGCCCGAAGGCAAAAATCCTCTTTGTTAATGTAAATGCCGCAATGCGTTTACCTATTTCACTTGCACTGCTGGCAAACTTACATCTATATATTGACTTTTGTCGTTTGCGCCAATAAACCCCTATGTCGATTTCATAATATAGTCGGACCTGGGTAGAGACAATGGTAATTTCGGAATTTCAAAATAATTCTACTGTATTTTGCTTCATTTATAAACGTTTTGTGCCGGTTGTGCCACATCATCCGATCTAAATAAAGCAATTCAGGTAGTCTTGTGTTTTTCTTGTCGTCAATATAAAGTATAGATATTTCAAATTGCATTTACAGTATCACATTGATACATAACTTGAAAAAAAATATTGTTTTCTCCTATTTACATGAATGTGTGTAAATGGTACGTTTTCTTGCGCACCCTGCACGTCTACAATACATGTAATACAGAGTATCGGTTGGTGGTGAAGATCGATTGCTGCAACAATAAATATTCTGTCGTTCCAATTAGGTTTCCGATAAATATCTATTCGAGTCACGTGCCTGCTTGTTCGGCATTTTTCGTGGTTCCTTCGCATCCTTCCCTCATTCTTCAAGCATTGTCCTCAATGCAATCGGAACTTTTGCTTATCTTTCACAACCAAATATAGACTTTTTCTCTCCAAAAATAACTGCTTTCGGCTATGGGACCGATAACTGAAACTTCAGTCGTCAATCGATCTGAACAGCGATATGATATTTGAGGACCGCAACATCGTAGGCAGCTAAGTATTAAGTAAGTCATCATCAGTGGTTTTTACATTTAGTAAAATGAAATTTTAGATGTTTGGCCACGTCCCAATGTTAATACGGATAATATTTTCCAATTTCAAACTGAAAACAATCAAAGCGACTATTGATGATTCTCATGAATTGTAGCAATAACAGTAATAGCATTTGCAATTTTTGGGAGCTACCATTTTTATTTGTCACATTTTTGTGCTTAGCCCCGATCCCCTGTAACGATTTCTCGTTAAATTAGAAATGCTCTTTTAAATTTGCGATGAATGTACGTGTGCTGCATGGAGATATGAGGGACATTTGAGTGTAATTAGGCTTCGGTTTAGGAAGAGGCATCCGACCAACCCGATGCATGGTGTATTAAATAAACACTGCCAAGATCATAAGCCCAACTGCAAATACCCAATTACCCATGCACATAAACGCTCGCTCTCGAAATTGCATAATTATTATTTCCATATTTCCATAAGCATAACTGCATGAAATGGTGATTTCATACGAACGGTGCTCATGATTTAGCTTGACGCACTCGGGCATTCGCCAGTGGTTGTAAATAACTCATGTGTTGTCCTCCTGACTCCTGAGATCATAACCCCGAACTGCTCACTTTCTTCGAATTTATTTGTTCCTTTTATTTTTGTTTCATATAAGAAAAGCAGAAAAAATTAAGGCAGCATAGGCTCTAAATATTTTTTTAAAGATTATATGAGAGTACGACTAAATGGCATTGGCAATGACAAATAATGGCAAAGAACAAAAAACGCGTCTTTTGGGAAAGCACTTTCGCCTATTTCACTCTTATTTATCTCAGTTGCGATGTCTTGTCAAATGAGTCGCTGAGACTCAGGAGGATCGACACAAGTGACACGCCTCGTTGATTCGTCGGAATAGTGAAATTCGGGGTTGGCGTTTATTTGGCAAGCTGACTCGAAAGTGTCGAATTGGCGTTATTCCACGATATAACGGTGAGGGGGAGCGACCAACTAATAGGTGAAGCGCAGTTTATGAGAACGCACCCCCGAAAACATTCATTCCCGGCGTGATTACACTCACATGAGAGCCACACCAGACGAATGCTGCGTTTCTACACTGACTTGCGTTGACTACGTTAAAACATCTCCATAATATGAAAAATGTTTGAAAACATTTAGGAAAAATTTCTTCAACATTTGGGGTGATTATTTCATGTGGAAACGGAGGCGTGACTCAAAGAAAGAAATGGGAAAGAATAAGAATAAGTAAATGAGTATTTTATTTCAATACAGGTATTTATCCTAACGAGTCTCGCATGAATTTAGATAAGCAGGGGTCATTCGGTTTTTAGTTAATTAATTTTTCAGTTGGTAAGATAAAAGTCTAGACAAGCATGTTATTTCTGGTGTTGTAGCATAAATTGTCATCGAGATTTTTATTTGTGCACCGACAGAACCTGTTATCAAACTTTCCGGCTGCTAAATGCTTCTGATCGTGTTTCACATTAATCGTAGGTAGTTTCCCCAGATATTTCTAGTTATTAAATTAATTGAATCCAGGACAGACGACGACATACGAGTTGGCAAGACCTCTACCATTTCTTAATCTTGTCAATTTGGCTGTCGTCATTTGCCCAAGTCTATCCTGATCTTGTTCCCGTTTTCATTCCTATACGCTAGAACGCCAAATTTAGTTTTTATATATTCGTTTTTCTGCGATACATGTAGATTTTCAGACCCTTCCTCGATGGTTCAGAAGGTGATTAATTCCTTTTTTAAATAAATTAACGATCAGTTTATCGTGTTTCCCTATTTTTTATGTTCTCTTTTGCTTATTAGTTGTTTTATTTCACGCCTACTCCTCGATTCGGGTGACCCGCTGTTGAAGTCGCTGACACGTACGCATGTACACGAGCGATGTTTGAACGCGTGGGAGTCGGATTGGAGGAATGTGTTTATGGAGAGTCGACTCCGTTTGGGGGTTAATGTCTCGCAAATAAGCTGCTCTTGGTGGGACACACGCTCTTTATGTACGTCTGTTTGCTACTACATGCTATCTGTATTTGTGTGTGTCCTACGCGATATTCCAGAAGACGAAGAATGGGAGAAGGTGGAAACCTCCGCAGCGTGGCACCATCGTCCTCCGTTGTCCAGTAGAGATCTGCCTAGAGAGTCCGCAGATAGATACATGTAGAGAGAAAAGAGAATGGGACGAAAGATGGGGAGAGGCGCGCTGGAACTGTGGCTCGAGGAATTCCAGAGTTGTTCCGCGCGTCAGGAGTTCTTGAGGAACACACGTCGGTAAATAACGATAGCATCTTGACGAGCTGAGATTTATTTCGGTGATACTTTCGTTTTCGGTTCGACGAAGGCGGGTAGGTAGCCGTGGGAAACCGGATTGTTACATGCTAAAAAAAGTGAGATGCTAACAGAAAATGGTTAAGATTTGGGGAAGGGGGAACTTTCACCCAAGTTTTAAATTTTGTATACGATTTTTACGAGATTTCAGTTACCTTTGCTCAGAAAGGTACATTTTCTGGAATTTCCACCACGCATATTTTGTCAGGGCACATCGTACACGCTGAACGTTACCATCTCCATGAATTGAATCTAAGAATTCGTAGGGAAAAAAGGCGCTTAAGGAGGAGGGGCAAATGGATGGAGAAGGAGGCGACATCTCCAAGTTACTATACTTGTTTATAGTACCAGCAGCACCAACAACATCGAAAGGATTACAACTCATTGCCCCGCTCCAGATTTTATCCCGATATATATCGCGCCCTCATATTAATTGCCGCTGAGCGCGCTCTCCAATTCTGCAGTGCGCTAGGTTGGGGGGCCACACCACCCCCGTCACCCATCCGTCCCACCTTTTGCCAGATGTTAATGCGATTACTAGTAATGACTGTAAGCTGCAGCCGCCTCCCAGGGGCGGCACAAGTGGTAATTACCAAGAAAAATAGCGTCTTCGTACACTGGATGCACTATATACAATGCCGAATGGCGCAGGCAAAACTGCTTATACTGTACGTTGTCGGTCCGCCTATTCGTTATATACTTTAGACGAGCAAACAGTCTCCGGGAAAAATGCTGGCATTAGTGCTATACGCTATGGCAGAGAGTCAGATTCATTTAAGACGTTGCACCTAATATATGATGGTCTTCTGTGAAATTCAAGAACGTGCACATCCTCTTAAGAACGAAAGTCGAGTGCAGCTTCTAAAATTTCAAAGATTGCTTTTTCATTGATTAACATTTCCTGGTTAGCCTTTGTCAGTATGCCATTAAACAGGTTCGTCCAGGACTGAATCTACTGTTTAATTTCACAAAGTTATTTAAAAAGAAAATTACATCGTGGATGTCATCTTGCTTAGAACTGCATAGAGGCCGAATACATATTATTCTTTCCGGGTGAAGAAAGGGTTCATTCGAGACATTTTGGCATTTTGAGCGTCAGTTTTTGTGCGTGAGCTATTTTGTCCACTACAAAATTGAAATTTTATTTGAAGTACGTAATGGTTCGATTATATTACCATCAATGCAAGTATATTTATATTATCTATTCTATTTTACTTCGATCACTGTACATGAACATAGAGTAAAGAGTCGTTTTCTGGAATTTCGATTGTTCGATATATTTTCAGAATCTAAATGCACACATTTCACGTATTTTCCATAGTCTCACGGAGTCTATCGCCAGGTCTCAGGATGATGTATTCGTTTCAGACTATATTATATAGCGAATGAGCTAGGGTCGCTCTTTAGAAATCGCGGGCAATTTCTTATGCTCAAAGACGTTATATATAGTTCTTTCAAAAGCCGCGTCTTGTGATTCTTGACGTGCACGTAAGACGTTCTTTTTATAGTTATCGGATGACGTTCCTCATTCAGTATATTCTCGAATCTCTTTCAAATAATATTACTTCTCTCTTTCCTCCACTTCTTCTCTACATAGTTTACGTGAGATCATGTGGCACTTTTATTGTGTTAATAAATACTTGGACTTGTGCGTAGAAGGCCACTCATATTTTGGTTGATTGTTGCAATTACAATTACAATGTGTACCTACAAGCAGCCCCCAAGAGAGGGCCTATGGCGGGGGTCGAACGACCAGTTGTATTTGAGATATTTGTTAAGGAGGTCCAGAACTAGAACTAGAACCCCCCCCAGGAGGCGACCTGGTAATTTTGCCTAGCCCAGCTACCTAGGTAGGGATCTTTAACGTGTACTTGATATCGTACAGGCACGGGTCCCACGGCTTTACTTCCATTCGATTGTTGCTAGGTGTTATTGTCAAAGATGGCGCAACAACAATTTTTATTTAAATTAAATCTTAATAAGCATGAATTTAGCGGGAAAGGGGGAGCACACTACACTACACGAGACAAAAGGTTCTCGGAATTGTCGAAAATAAATTAATTTATTGCAGTTATTGTTATTGAATATTGTTATTGCTTACTGAATATATTCTAAAAAAATCCTCTAACCAGAGTGGTTTTTCATTTAAGATACATGTTAACAAAGAAAGCATTTTCTGGAAGCGTGTCAGTGTAATCCTGAACCAACCACTCAATGTTAAGGAAGGACAAAGAAGGTCCTCAATGTGCCTCGCGCAGGATTCGTCAGTCGCCGCAGCTGTCTCGAACACGTCATATTAAAAATCAACTGACTGGGTCGAACCTCAAATCGACTTCTTGCAGCTAGTCCTTTTGCCCCAAAATTGGGCCCCGATTATTTTTCTGTGACTCTTCTGCGATTCTTGTTATGAGAAATTTTTGGTATTTGTTTCCGGTCGTTGTTTTCCAGTCTGCCAAAATTATCATCCGACGCTGCAAAATTAAATAACTCCGTGTTTAAACTCGCGCTCATAACAGAAATGGGCCATCATTTCGAACCATTGACTTTTACGCCGCTTCCAAATTAGGCTCACACGCCGTCGTCTAATACACGCTGGAGTGAGTGGCTGCGGCCAAATTGTTTCCAAGCGCGGCATTGTGCGGGATTAAATGTTCGCGGGATTAACTGTGGATCCACGTGAGCATCCTCATGCAGACGTTGTACTAGCCACTATAGAGTGGTCGTGCTTGGTGTGGGTGGTGGTGGTGGTGGTGGTGGTGGATGGTTGGTGAGGTGGGTCGTTTGCTCGGAGCACGCTCGTGCCAGGCTTATTGCATGCTTACGCGATTAAACATCGGACTTAACTCGCGGAATTACGTCATCTGAGTTCTGGAACGTTTGCTCTGATGCCGAACAGTCAAGGTGCATTCACTCGTGATAAGCCAAACTTCATGTCTACCCGTTTACAGTGTTGTCTCCTAAGACCCTCGCCAGAGACGTGACACACATCGTGTAACTCATGATATGTCATGTAATTTTTAAGATTACATATCAAGAAGTACGAAATAAAAGGACGAATTTGAACAAAACAGAGACTGAGACATTGACGTCTTGAACAGTACCATGATTCTTGACAAATACTTACTCAATGTATCTGAGTGCATATTTTTTTCCAATGTATGTTACATTGATAATGTCGTATAGAAATTTTGTAAGGAACTCCACGGTGATGAAATGGTATGTTGGTATGTTCCATTCTCGGAATATTGGATAAATTAGTTGTGATGAAAATATCATCCAAATACGGAGCCAGGAACTCCAGATACGAACAGACATACATTAGCAGTTAATGACAGAATCGTATCTTATTGCGAAAGATTTCTCTTATGATGAACGTAGAAGGGGAAAGAAACGACGATGAAAATATCAGTGAAATCCGACGAATACATTTTTAGGGCGATTGAGCGGTCGGAAGTGCGGTAGAGAGTATCCTGAATTCGCCGGAAATGGATATATTATTTGTGTGTGTGTCATTTTTTTTACTAGTCTGCCTATACTGCCAAACGATGCGTTGCAGTTAAAGCGGACGTCTTCTATGTATTCACACATCACTTATAGGCCAGGCGCACATTGGTTGGCTGAGCTTGGAATGTTTTACAAAAGAAGCATGTTGGTGAAAGTGTTTTTGGCACCAATTTGCGCTGGACCTTGGATCCTCCTCTTGAGACTCGAAACTGCGAGTTGAAACAGCGCCGGGATATGACCGGAAATATATGCAAATTATATCGAGTGAACATCCTTCGATTTTGAAGGCAACTTCAAACTTCATTTTTGAAATATTTTGACCTAAGGTTTATTTTAAAAAATTGCTGGCATTCACTTTTCTTAGGCAGTCTATTTTTATTAATACGAAGTTCAAGTCGATCAATTCAATCGGATAGTCAATGAGCACTAGGTTTGGCTCTGTCTCTTTTTTACTCCTTTAGATTTATTTGCATAACAATTTTGAGGAGTGGGTTTGCTTGCTCAAGTTTCAGCCAGAACCGCCGAGCGGCGTTGCATTCGGTCATCGCCTCTTGTTTATGATCAACATTTGTCTTTGTCAGTAAGATTTTTTTAATATTCGTCAATGAGCGATTGGTCCACCAAGTCCGGCACAACGCGGTCAGAAACGCGGGATATTATTATTATTATTAAGCGAGGAGACGCGTGCCTGGAGTTTGCAAAAGGGAGGTGGGCGGGAAGGGTAGGACTGGCTGAAGGAGGGCCGGCTGTCATCGGGATTCCGGCCGCCTCAATAGCATTTGAAATTGCGAGCGTTCCCATTGCGAAATCAATTCAAATCATGTGCGGTATTTATACAATCAAAAGTTAAAAATTGGAATTACTACATTTTTGTTTGCGTCCATCATGTACAATTACAATTACAGATTTACCCGCAAGCAACCCCCAAAAGTGGTCGGGGTCAAAATACCAGTTGGGGACAGAAATAGATTTATTTACTTTATATTTTATTTATTTAGGAGTACCTACTGTTTCCAGCTAGCTTAAATTGTTTTGGAAGTTCTATTTGGAAATTTGGAAACCCCCGATTGCGCTGAGGGCCTCAAACGCATGCCGGCCCTACTGGACAGGGGTTCGGTGGGATGATAAAGCATCACACGTGTGGTCAGACCACTATATACAGATTGTACGAGAATAGCCAGGCAGTCGCCATTCTTTCTGGGAGATTGGGGTTTTCAGATATTAGACCCATGTTCCACCAGACTATAAAAGAAAGTTTAGCAAAATTAAATTCTATTATAGATATATTTTCGGACATTATTTCCATGTTGCAATAAAGTTAAGTCGAGCCTTGTTTCCCCGTGGCCTCGGTTTCTTGATCATTTCTTCTTTTTTTCTCTCCTCCCCCTTCTTTTGGTTTATGTATAGGCTATTACGAGTACATACATGGTCCGATCCAGAGTTATGCTTCTAGAAGGACAAAAAGGGGAAGAGAGTGAGGGGGATTTCGGCACGCGCGGTAAAGGAACAATTCTGAGGGGGGAGAGGGAGTGAGGGTGGAGATGTGGGTGCAGTTGGTCTGTCCAGCACAGAGTCTATTGTTGATGATGTCGTCGTTTTTGGATATTTTTATTACTTTTAAAGATGGTGTAATGGAGCAGTGCAGCAACGGATTTTTAGAGTAATGTTCGTAGCATTCGACATTTGTAGCCAATACATATATTTCGCGCTCTTCTATTGCTATGATTCTGCGTCAAGATTCAACAGAGCTGGTTCGAGGCAAAATAGAGGTAACGTGACAAAAATCGTCACATTAGATAGAACGAAGAGTTGATATTTTATTGTTTCAATTAAAGTATTTTTAACATTATAATTTAGACTGCGGCTATTTTTAAATGCATGTGCATGATCGGTTCTTGCGCAGAAATCCGATTATTCATTTACTTGTGCAATGTGTACAGGTTAGCATTGTTTTGCTTCGTATGGATTGAACTACGCCATCATGGAATGTACTGCGGATATGTAGTATATATTTTTCGTGGTCGTGGAAAGATCGGTTTTGTCCTGGTCATCTATAACCTTCATTGGTCGTAGAATTGGTGAAAAGCCATTTTACGAACGTTATTTTATTGGCAACGAACCAAGGCCAGAGGGAGAGTAATATTGTTCTTTGACAACAACAAAATCAGCAAATAATCTATTATATGTTGCGAGTGATAGATTGTCGAACAGATCGACTACTACACTGAATGAACTGGGGATTAAATATTTCTACTACCCAATTGATGATTTTTGTCTGCTGCAATGCCAAACTTGTTCTCTTTTGAACTATTTTAAAGCTGCACTGAAAATAGAACTTATAATTTGAGGATAATTTTCTTTTCTAAACATGAAACCTTTTTCGTTCTCCACGAAACTATTAAAATGTTACATTTTAATATTTGTAGTCACGTCAACTTTAATTTCGTATTTTTAGCTGCTCTCACGATCTGAGGTGCTGTTTTGGCAGGGATTTTTTTAAGATAAAGGGATAACAGTGAATGTTTAAAAACTTGATGCAGCTTGAGATGGCGTGCCAGTGATCCGCTTAACGATAACGCGCGTTTCCTAATCTTATCCATTTGGATAAAAACTCCTTTTTACGTTAACCGCTGTAAGAAAAGAAGTTTACTCTTGTTTTTCGTTCGCAGTCTCTGCAAATTAATCGACTTATAATGTAGCGTCTGATCCCAGTTTCCAGGTACTTTATAAAAAAACGATAGTTCTTAAAGAGCTCTTAAAGTGCTCCATGGAAAAAAAATTATACATTAACTCTGCACACTAATGGCACAGTCAAACTGCAATTTTGTTAGATTTATTTAAGACTGTTTAACTTGTTCATCTGATGCCAGGTTCCTGGTTCATGAAAATGGGCCTTTCAAATAACACTTGAGAGAACTCGTGCGGCATAATGCTGAACGCTCACTGTTCCTGTGATCGCAAGTTCGATTCCCGGCCGAGAACTACTGAATGTAAAATTCCATCAGATTAATGCAAACAATTATTTTTAAATGGGTGTTCGTTCAAATTATAATATACTAGTATAAGAAAAAATGTTAACATGTTGGTTACCCATGACTTTGCTTAAAATACTGGCGTGCGACTGGCATATTGTTGAAATTAGCAAAATCAGCATCAAGTGGATTCTATACTTTAAGAAACAGAAACAAAAGATATTGCAAACACATTCAAGTCAAATTTAATGGGAATGTCAAACTTTCGGCAATATGGCTTAAAAATGATGCTCAAATTTTTTATTTTGTTAGTCAGTACAATTTATTATTATTGTTACTATGAATATTGAATACAATTTTGTCAGACCAAGAAGTGCGATTTGCAATCCCAATTTTAGCAACATTTGACTGCGATTCACCTACTTCTTGATGATCAGAAGATACTTCTGGCCGTCGGACTCGCCAACCGACACTTCCCAACCCTGTTCTCTAATTGGAACAAATAAGTGGCATAAGTTTGGAAACAGTTATACCAACCGATTTGAGGTCGTTCGGTCCGCTCTTTTGCGCGCACGCGTGTGCTCTCTCTTCCATTTGATGGCGGAACAGCTGGAAGGCGACGTCGGCAATGTCTCGAGGAGGTCCACTGAAGAAACGATTACAAAAGTAATTCTTTCTGGCGCGCTTGCAACAGCTGTTCATGGTGCTGGTCCATTTGTAGCCAACAGACTTCAGTAGTGAAGCCAGGATATTGAAACTTTAGCCTTTTCCCTCTCCCCCTCCCCCCTCCCCTTCCGCAATTCGTTTTACTCCCCCTCTCCAGCTTCTTGGTCGGTGCCGATTTTTTTCTTCGCCCCAAGTTCAGGGGTAAGCAATGAGGCAGAAATCTTGACAACAACCGTAGCTTCGTTTTTAGTTTAATTTTCGAGAGGCGTTACAAGTTGTGAACGCAAAGCCATTCAATGTAATATATATTTTTCTTTGTTCCTAGAACCAGCCCAGTTTTGTTGAGTTTAAAAGCGGAACATAAATGTTTATTTTACGCTTACACGATACATTTTTTTTTACTCTTCTCACACTTTTACACTTCAGCCCCTTATAAAATAATTTTTAAACGCAACGAGGAAAAAAGATCTCAATTCCAAAGTGGATAGAAATAATATGTTGTTCTTTTGGCTCATGGTTCCTTTTTAATTGAGTGTTTTTCGTTTATTTACTGAAATGTGAAATGAATATGTTTCTGTGACAATATTATTCGTCATTTCAATTTTGTAATTTTCATGTCATTCTTTCAACTTGAGTTGTATGACAAGGTACAAGTGTGACATGTCTACACCACTTGTGCTGTGACATTTTAAAAACCATTGAAAGAATCTCTGCAAATGCAAAGTAAGAATAAGTCCGGTCAGAGAGGACAGATGCGATGGATATTATTGGTCACTTGCGAAATCAACATGGATACAAATTAGACGTGACTTCGGTGTCTCCAGCAACTCTAGCATGAGGTTGGACAGTAACATAGATTGACACTTTGCTTCGCTCTGCTGGTACCAAGTATATGGTTACGTTTGAGGGATGAAGGATGTCCGTCTTTTCTCGTTTGTGCCACCACCGATAAGCGATAACTGTGTGTGAGTGTCACCGGGCAGTGAGGCAGCAGCACCCATGCTGTCATACCATATGGAACAAATCGGCTGAATTTGGATGGATCACTGGCCATCACTCACTTTTATTGACAACAGCCAACAATTTGTTGATTATTAGCAACGTGGCCTCGTGTCATATGCACTATAGTAATCCTCAAGATAAACTACTAACAAGTGAACGGTGTTTGTCTCGCAGTCGCAGGCTGTGTCCTTCTGTCTGATAATTCGTCGTGTTTGGTTTCTTGCTAGTTTTACTTGTCTTTCCACTTTTTGGAGCTAACGTATGTCTAATGAATAGGGTCCTTTAGTTTTGGTTCTTTTTTAATAAATTAATTTGAATGAGTCAAATTTCCAGCACTTTTTAATTACAATATTCAACGTTATTGTTCCAACAGAGTACTAATTATCTATAGGTAGGGAACTTTATTGTGTACCTGAATACGTGCAGGTGTGGGTTATACGGCTTTACCTACATTCCGAAAAAGGCGTACGTTTGAATAAATATTTGTTGATCAATGCGCCTCAAATAAAATGATAGCTAGGCAAGGCAAGGGCTAGGCAAAATTATCAGGTCGCCTCCTGGGGGGTTCTAGTTCTAGTTCTGGACCTCCTTAACAAATAGCTCAGATACAACTGGTCGTTCGACCCCCGCCATAGGCCCCTCTCTTGGGGGCTGCTTGTGGGTAAATATTGTAATATTGTAATTGTAACAAGTGCTAACAAATCTGTCAGGTTTATTTATTGTCAATTCTCATCTATTGTATTATTTCGGCCATTATTTATGAAGGAGGCACTTAGCCATTGGTGGAGGTTGTGCAGAACACTGACTGCACTACTTTAAAAAAATATACTCTACTCTTATCACACGCACACAAACTTGCATGGGGTGGGAAAAGTCGTGTGTTGGATTCCAGCGAATCACGTTCGAGCAAATGACGTTGGCTCTTTCTTGAAAAATGCGCACCGCTCCAAATATATTTTGGCACGCTTGTCTTCAGACTCCTTAACGTTTTGAGTTATCTGTCAGAGGGTGGCGAGCTGTGGCACTGTCATGCGCCAAACGTAAATGTGTGTGCAAACATCAAAGCAACCTTTTATGTTTCTTTTTCTACGAATCTCGCCATGTTTTTAGCTATGGTTTGTCACTTTTTTGTGCTGCACTTTTTTGAGTCGAGCGTTGAGGGGCGAGGTGCCGGTGTACTTTCTCCCCACACCCCCAACCCCCCAATAGAATTTTTCCGACCGGCGCTCACTGAAAAAATATCTCGACGGTCTCTCCTCGTATTTGGTACCGTACCTTACTTATATGTGCCGGCCGCCACAAAGTCGTCACCAAAAATAGACGGGCAACAGATGCCGAATCTGCACTACATTTTTTGCCTTCAGTTTATGGCCTCTGCAGCATGCACGCTCGCGCCGAAGAATCGAGCTCTATGATAGGTCAGTCCACTGGCCCGCTCCTCTCCTCCGATTTAAGGTTTCTCCCGTGTGTGAACAAAATGAAATTCAAATTACTATGCAAGGAGAATATGAAGTATTCCCAGCACGGAGATATATTCATATCTAATATAATCCAGACATATTATGTTCGAACGAGAGCACGGAAATGTCGAGACTTAACATTACCGAAAACGCCGAACCGAGCGAGAGACAATATGAATGAGAGTGTGAATAATCTGTTTCATAAAATGATAAATGTACTTCAGTTGAAAACAACGGTTCAACTTTTGGTTCGGGGCATTCTCACACTCACACCTTCAATTTAGCGCTGGAACAGAGTAATAATACACATACAGGGGGTGCCAACATTTGATGGACTTCGCGCAGGCGCTCATTCTCGCGCCGTTTGTTGTTTTTCCATTTTATAGTTGTTCGCCGGCGACACCAGATGGCGGTTGATGCGCCATTTGGTCTTCCCACCGCCAGCAAGGGACTAACCGGATGGCGCCTGCCACGAACATTGTTAAATTATTTGCCATGTCCCTGTTTTTTGCCGCCGCTAGTCCGCCTTCTCATTGCATTTATGTCACTGCCCAGATTTTTTTTCTTCGTCTTCGTCGTCGTCTTCTTCCCCTTCCGTCTTCTCACTTGCTGTATGTTGCTTATGCCCGTTCGGGATTCCTCACCACCAGTATTCGCCAAAACACCGTTTAGCCATATATTTCATTCGCGCATTTTTCGAGCGTTTAAGTTCAAGTCGAGTTGGCGGAATATTGTGTTTGTAAAACGATATACAGTTGGGGGCGATATTGCGCTGCCTTCGAAGCGCGCTTCTGTATATTTTTGCGAACGCCAAAAGACGCACTCTCGCAAACACATAAAAACGCTTTGTGAAATGTGGCTGAATTAAATGCAAGATGACAGATGGGTTATTTTACTGTTTACCAACGAGAAAATCTCTTAACCGTATATATATGACTGCTGGAGATCTGTGTAATAATACGTGGGGTGTGAGAGTGTTGGGTGAGGGGGCGGAGGGGGATCGGAACTGGAACGCGGGGGGGGGGGGGGGGGGTTTGCGCAGGCGCTGTCAGTCTCCTGGGTCCGGTTTCGGCGGGTTACGAACGACAGGACCCGGGAGGGATGCTGCGGCGACATCCATCCACACATTTTTTGACTGTAATTCCATAACCGCGATTCCCTCCGTTTCATGTCCGAGGCAATAATAACCGACGAATGCGCATTAGGCAACAACTGTTTCGTCTCCGCTTCTTGTTACTCTCGTGGAGCGCGGCTGTCCACGTACGTTATATTGCAACAACCCCGGTCACACTTTGGCATGGGGTTAGGGGGGAAGGGGGAGAAGAGGTGCGACTCCTTACGCGTGGGATGATCACTTAGAATTTATTCAGTTATTCTCAAAATCGTCGAACGTTTAGTTGACCCACCTTCTCCCCTTCGGATTGACCCCCTTGACGACATGGATATATTATTTGATCGCACTTGGATTATTTGCTTGCCCCTAAATATTCATCTCCGATTTTTAAGCTATTCTTTCGTCCATCAATTATGAACAACATTTTCCCGTTTGTTGAACGGGTTCCTTCCTAATTGGCATATAAATGGTTAAAAGCTTAGCCTAAAAGTTTACTTAATTCTTAAAAGGCATTTTTACTGACACTTGCAGGAGAGAGTGTGCATCCCCCCACCCCCTCTAACCAGCCCTTCACCTTCCAAAGGCATCCATCCTCCCCCAATCCCTCCCCCCCTTTCCCGACCACCTCCGGCATAATTGCTACTCTTTTATGGGCGCATGCACGCTGTCCACGTTTCCTAATGAGAACAAACGGTTGGCTCGGCCTCGGCTAATTTCTTACGGGGTTTCCACCAAGTGGCAAACAAGCCCAATATAATATGTCTGTCTGTCTGTGTGCTCTCAAACTTTTTTCCTCGTCCGTAACGACGCAGCTGTTACCCTTGGAGGGTTGTTAGGGGCGGTGGTCATGTTTTCACTGGCCGTGGCCACGCGATGGCCGTATCCGCTTCTCTTTTTTTTTGGTCTCTTCTCCAGTCATCTTCAGCCGTGTGTAAATTCCTGGATGCCCATAGTTCGTGGAACTGTCGAAAACAATCTGGATTAACCGTAAAGAAAGACTCAATATAAAAAATGCTTTTCTATTTCGTCTGCCTGATTTTGTTTCATTCGGGTACCAAGCTCCTCTCTCCAATGACAACAAAAAATAAGAGATCACCACATTATTCATCCCCTTCGATGGACTCCCCTAAATCTCAAATTTTGCTTCACATTTTTACAGTCAACGACCATTCCTTTCGTTTGTTCACTGTAACTTTTGTATTATGTCGCTATTCTATCTATATTTGTGTTTTCAATTAGAATTAATGTGATCGATCGGAAACAAAACTTTATTTTTAATGACATTGGCGTAATTAATGGTGATTCTGAAATTGTGTGCTTGTGTTGTGAAATGTTTCAATTTTTAGTGCAACATTTCGTGGTATGGTTCATTTTTTAACAATTGGATAGTTTCAGCTGATGTTCAGCAAAACTGTATTTAGCTATTTTATTGAAATTTGACTGTTCATCCATGTTGTAGCAAATGGGTTTATAAACGGTGGGCGGTTTAGTCAGGCATTTAGTCGGCTTTTCGAGTCTTGAAGCCACTTAGCAGGCCTAACTGACTGTATTATATGAACGGTGTATATAAGGTTGCTCATGCAATAAGGAAAATGACAGCTTTTATAAGCACTTAGCAAGTCCTGACACAACTGACAATTAAAATATTATCGCTACAATCGCGGTTGCCCGAGCTCCACATATTTCTTCCCGGAAATGATGATGATTCAAATGCGCTGTTGCCTAACGCACACGATAGGTGTATTTGATGTTTTCCTTTTGGGCCCGGTCACTTTGGCCAAAACCTTCAACCAAAGAATACATCCGGAAAGCGACATGGCGGCTGCGGCGAGCTATTGAAAAAGAGTTTTTCGTAATCGGTTAGCGATAAAAACGTGAGTCAGTTCGTGCACACAAAAAATGGCCGCTCGATCAATTCGAACGTGAAATTCGTTGAAATCATGAATAAGCACGCACGGATGCTATTGGCTCTTCAGGGGGCATCCCAATTTCGACCACGCCCAATTCTAGGTCACGTGACGCGGTTGGCGGCTCATAAAATCATAAAAACCACACAATCTTCTTTCCTTAGCCAACTGAAACATGATCTCATTGTTTCACTTTGCGGAGCATTCTGTGATACCAAGAATTGATCAGTCGAAGAATTCCACATTTAGATAACGTTTCTATTATAAATATCAAATGAATTCATATCCTCCTGAGGTCATAACTCTTCCCAGACATTTTGAAGTGGTACGTCCAATCCAAATTATCTTTTGTCCTGCAGGCAGCGCAGATTCTAGTTTTCATTCGACTTCAAAAGCTCGTGTAATTTGAATTTTGTATTGCAGTTACGGCAATTAACATGTCGGTTTTGATGAGAAACTCTTTCTTTTAAAAATTACCTCGCAGCCCTCGCTTCAAGACAAATGCAATGTCTGGGGAAACAAATCCTACAAATATAGTTTGATGACCCCCATGAGGATGGGCATTGTTGATCAAAACATCGTCAAAGGTTGTTCAATTGTGTAACAAAAATGAATGAAAAAAAGAGTCGCTGGCATTTGTTTTTTTGCGAGGGCAATCTGAGAAGAACATCTTTTTTTGAAATGGTAAAATGGGCGGCGAATCCGAAATGAAGTCCGCGCTGCCAGAAGAACAACTCGAGTTTTGATCGTGCTCGAGCTTGTCCCTCATTTGTTAGCCGTCATGCTCCGAGACCACACGGAGGGGTCATCGAAGAGATTCGGAGGATCTAGGATCCCCCTCTGTCCCGCTGGACCGATGCTCGGTTATTCCTAGTCCGCAAAGTGAAAGTGGCTATCGCGAAATGCTTATGAATCGGCGAAATGCTACAGGAACCAAATTACGAACGGGTAAACAACTTAAAGATGATTTCCGAGAGCGCCCGCCGACAGGATGATATATCGACTAATCTGTTCAGGGTGACCACAAGTCTGGAAAGAAGGATGGAAATCATGGGGAACAATTATGTGGGAGAGCACAATGAAATTGTTCAAATAAATTAAATAACTGATCAAAATTTGGTTTCGATACCCACTTTAAAAGTCGCACCAGCCAATATCAAATAATTGACTATATTCCCAAAATTGAAGTTTTGTTCAGTCTTTACTTTGGTTTTCGTGTCTTTATTGAAAAGAACGTTAATTTCTTAAAATCTTGAGAAATTTTTTTGCAGCACAAAATGAGCGCTAAACATTGGTGTAATTCCTATTTTAATTTAATGGAATGGCGACGCTTTGTATCGCATTTCTACACAGACACAAAACTTTAGGAAATGGGATTGTTGGGTCTTGCCTTTTTGTTCGCTGGACTTCCGTTCCCTTTTGCTACCACGTCGGAGATCTGACCACTGCCGATTCGGCCATTATCCATTCCAAATACACGATTCTAGTTACCTGGCGTTTCTGGAGAGAGAGCCACGGATGAGTCGATAGCGCGCGGCCACGTCGATCACATCTGCAGCGAAAGAATGAGGAACCCCCGACCACCGCGATACCAAGGTTCGACTCATTTAGCTCGAACATAAGAAAGCGTGCCGTTATCGAGTCAGTCATCGTGGTCTCCCATATTTTCCCTCTCTCTCTTCCAGTCACGTGACTGACGTCTGGCAGCGGTGTGCTATGCAACTTTTCCTAAAGTAAACTTAAGTGATTAATGGGTTTCAGCCACTTCCCAACAGATAGATTCTCTCCCGTGTGTTCCCCGCGCATTCTTCAAATTACACTTATTCGCTGCGTGTGTGCGGAGATGTTCAAGATGTTGCTGGCTTTCTTCCCTCTTCGGATCGAGTTTTGTTATGCTCGCGCACTCGCTCACTCGTCCTCTCTTCTTTTAATTAATTATCTGGTGGAATTCTTACGTGTTTCCTTCGTCATTGCCTCATTGGCAAGATCAAATTGAATTTGTGCAGACTGTAGAAAAGAAGTGATGCTCTTTAAACTGCATTTCAAGGCGTCTTCAATGCTGAAGTTTGAATCAATTTGCACGGTGGCATGTTGTCAAATATGTTTCAAATGCTACTACCATCTTCAAAGTCAAAGGAATAAATCGTTAGCGCCATCTAAGGTGTATTACTAATGCCAGATGACAATAAATGTATTTTCTAAAAAAGAAAACGCTAAAGTTAACTAAATTTACAGACTAATTGCGATGACAGCGCGAGAGAGTATGCCCCTGAACTTCATACCAGTGTCAGCAGCAGTGCTATGCGGGCTTGACGCTTATTAAGGGGAATCGGCAGTTCAGTAAATACAGCTTTTCCAAAACTACGTTCATACGGGTCCCGCGCGTCGGATATACACTAATCTGTGAAACATCTTTGGCGTTTAGGTAACTATCGAGTCGAGCCTGGTGGTGATGGTGGTGGTAGTGGCGGCGGCACGAGCACGTGCACACACAAGGGGGCGCCCCGCATCGCACGCTGCGCTGTGGCCTTGTCCCGGCGCTTACCACCTGCCGCGATCCGCCTCGTTGAAAATGATGGAAGAGGCTCGAAAAATCCCTCTTAAAACAAACACGCACTTCACGTGAATTTCCATTAGCGAAAAAACCTTCTCCCGCATTTCAAACGAACAGATTACTGATTCCCGCCGCAAGGTGGCGCAGGGTCCCCTCGACTTCCCGACCATCTGACAATTTGTCGGCCGTGATAATATTCAATATTTGTTGGTAGTTTCGTTATTCCTTCCATGGAATTTCACTAGCCGTCTTAAATTTCGATATTAGATGTTGGTGGTGGGGTCAACATATTTTCAAGTTTGTAACAAATATATTGTCTCAGTCACACATAGGTGGACGTTCTTAGAGATAATAGAGAACGGTTCGCGTTTTTCCAAAACATCGGTCTTCACATCTTCACACATTCAACAACTGTTGCATGTTTCGCCGACCTATATAAGAATAAATTGGGCGCGTTTTAAAAATTTCATTGAATTTCGGCCAGGTTTTCGTCATCACCAACAGTGATAACACATTTCCTTTTGCGGGCTCTCTTTTTTCGCAACAGCAACAGTATGGTTCCCTAGTTCACTTCAAAATCCTCCGGAGAACCTTACCAAAATGGACCAGCGTGTGTTGTAATGGTTTCGGTTATGGATTTTGTAAATTCGCTTTTTATAAAAATGCAATAAAACGAAAAATTTCGATGAGTTGATGTAATATACCGCTACTCTTTTTGACGAAATCATCTCAAAGTTTTGAAATATTTAAATAATCGAAAATAAGTAAGTTTCATGCCTCTTAAACTACATTCATTTCCCAAACTCGCGCATTTCGTGACAGTGTAGCAAGTACTGCATACAAGTGCAGTTAATCTTAGGCTGGGTCTCGTGAAGATACAGACGTGTTGCAGAAACATCCACAAAAATAATCTTTGCTTAGTTGAAGATTTCTGTTAAGATCCAGTTTCCTGTACTCATTTGTAAAAGATGGATGCCACATAAGACGTTGCGTGGCAACAAGACGAATGTGCAGTCAGAAAAGTTAAAGGGGGGAAGGGGGAGGGTTGGAAAGGGGTGCGACTTTGAGAACGAAATGCGGGGGAGGTAACGAAGGGAGGAGGACATATCCGAGATACGTCGACGTCTGCGATTTTTTTTCTCCTTTTTTTAAGGGGTTGTTTTTTTAGGGTAACCGCTACACACGTGGCCATGTGAGGGGCTGGGGTGTTAGTGTAAGGTCGATGGAGAGGGGGGGAAAACTGGTAACATTTGAGAGATCTTGTGCGAAGATGCGGATGTCTGATCGGTGTAATTGGGGGAAAATGTCTGTCCTGAAAGGCACAATCTATATATTTTTTATAGTGTACGCGTTCATGAGAAATTTTATGAATTCTTAAATTGCTGGGGGGGGGGCATTTTTCATAACATCAAACTATTTATTTCTATTAATTACAAGATACTTGAAGTGGTCGGATGAGAAATATTTTTTTGTTCTTTGCCCATTGTTTATTTTTATTTTTAAAATGTGTGTGTTAGTTGCAGATGACCAGAATATTAGTTGTACTTTTTAGTTTTTTTTTTACTTTAGTAGTAGGTTTCATGAGGTATTCAATGGTTCAGGAGCTTCATTGTAGATGTGACTCGTACTTCAACTCCTATTTCCCCAGAGTGTGTCGACAGTGGAATA
>JAQGBY010002282.1:0-23870 GCA_034698785.1 Mycogona germanica
CTCGACTGGGGGAGCAAGACGACGATCGAGTTGGCAAGACTCGAAAAAGCACAAAGCAAATGACGAAAATTTGCGAAAATTAAGGCGCTGCCTATATTCTACTATGGTACAGTTAACGATATATCATATTTTTTTTAATGTACGCAATACTGGAGGATAAGACTTCCCAACGTTACGATAAATCGAAATTACAATTTTCATTATGTAATTTTTAAAAATTGGATCACGACCATTAAAACATTCTGGTGATGTGCCGAGACACATTAGTATTCATTGGTTATCGATCACTAAATATAGCTTATAGAGTTAAACGAAAGTCCCGGGAGAGGTGTTTCTCAGAATTTGGCTTTCTAGCTTGCGCTTTCTTGAACAACAATTAACCGCACATAAATTGAGCAGATGGAGAATGATTAATATACTCGTGCATGCATTTTCTAAGTATTGGAATCAATTAATATGCATATGACGGCCTTGCTTTCACTTTTTCATATCTTGAAATTGAAAAACTGAAATTTAAACGCAAAAAATAAAAGCAGTATACCCAGCACACATGTACTCGTACGCGAGTATATACAGAAATTCAGAAATACAGAATACAGACATCGCCAAAGGCGATGTCTACGAGATTGTGCTAACAGCCAACGACGATGGTCAATCAATCATAATAAACTCACCACACTCTCGTTAATGTAGCGGTCAGTTTCGATTATTTCCTGCTCAGTCTTGTTGAAACGTTTGGTCGTGGCACTCGGTAGCTGTCAAACGCCATCCGCAACCACTGCTATCAGGCACTAATCGATTGCTGGCATTATCCCGCATTGATAGAAGTGTACGTGTAACTTGGACAGTGTACAGCACACTGCAGATCGAGGCGGCTTGATTGATGACATCCAAGTGTCGCCTCTTCAGAAATGTGGCGCCAAATCTAAATATCCATGCAGATAGACTTGGGCATGAAGTTCGTAGAAGATCAACCGGAGTTGTTGGTGAATATTTACAGTATACTGGTTACCCGAGGGGAAAAATATGAGAATGACCTTTATTAGTTATACAGGGAAGCGTCGACATCATTTATTCTGTACTATATCAATGTTTATGTACGGGGGTACAGACCAAACTTTAATATGTATCTCGTGATCCAAATGAGGTTAACGTTCGGGATATATAAATCCCGATACAGGCATGCAATATTTGTGAGAAACATTAAAATACATCGATTAGAGATTTAATCGATTCATATTATCAATAAGATTCATAGAAACAAGACGTGTTTCTCGTCAACAGAGTATACGTGCTATAAATATGCGATACGCAAGCATGTGATATCTCAGAACAACTGAACCTAAAGAAAATTATGAATGAAAATTAGTTAAAGGTTATTGGTAATTGCATGCCAAATTCAATGGCAAAAATACCTTTATTCAGTTGGGAGATACAATCAATTTGATGAACAGTTAGCGTCACTGTAAAAATTGATTGAAACCAATCTCTCTGTACAATTCGATTAATTTTAACTTTCTATTTTATTGACATTGGCTATTAAAATTAGGGCTAACACTCTTTTTTTGTAAAACATTCTGGGTCTATCCATCACATCATTTTGGAAAATTTGTTCATAAACGATCGACTGTGTCATTTCAGGATACCGCACGTAACAAAGCCTGCCTCGTCGAATAGAATTTCACCACGCCAACACTAACCCGAGCCGAGGCCGATTGCCATGGACGGCAGCGAAAACGAGACCTCGGGCTCAATCAGCGACTTCGGCGCCAATTACACGACGTCGTATAACGGCAGTGAGGTCGACGACGGCGCTGGCGGACCTCTGTCGCCCTACGTGCAGGCCCTCATGTACGTCATGTATATCAGCATCACGGTAACGGCAGTAGGCGGAAACGGCATCGTGTGCTACATCGTGCTGGCCTTCCAGAAGATGCGAACGGTGACCAACTTCTTCATCTGCAACCTGGCGCTTGGTGACATCATGATGGCCTGTCTGTGTATCCCGTTCACTTTCGTGTCCAACCTGGTGCTGATGTACTGGCCCTTCGGCGCCATAATGTGTCCGGTGGTGGCCTACGCCCAGGCCGTGTCCGTGTTCATCAGTGCCTATACTATGGTGGCCATCAGCATTGACCGCTATATTGCCATCATCTATCCGCTGAAGCCGCGCATGACCAAGATGCAGGCGAAGGTGGCCATCGTGGTGGTGTGGATAGTGTCGATGGTCACCCCCCTGCCCACGGCCATCTTCTCCAAGCTCAACCAGCCCAAAGAGTGGCAGAGCTTGGACAAGTACGTCTGTATGGAGGTTTGGGACAACGAGGAACAACTCTATCACTATTCCATGACTCTGACCGTGCTCCAATACGTGGTGCCCTTATTCGCGTTAATTTTTACCTACGCGCGCATCGCGCTGGTGGTTTGGGGCAAGCGGGCTCCCGGCGAGGCCGAGGACATCCGGGACCAGAAATTGGCGGCCAATAAGAGAAAGGTAATCATAGAATTTCTTATTTAATTATTATTTAATTAGTATTAAATTCAAATGAGACTGTAGGACACTGTTGTCTTTATTGTTGCGGCATGTGCGCTTTTGAGGGATACTTGGTTGCAATAATAATTTTGGTACAAGAAATAACTAACAGTGAAATCAAAAATTATTTGTCTCAAGTCCGAGCTTTTAACAAAAGCACCGAAAGGGCATCCGAAAACTGTTCAGGATATTAAGTTACCAATTTAAGTCATACATGTTTGATTTCAAAAATCATAATTAAAGAGTAACATCCTGGCTTCATTAAATTCAAGAAAGAAAAGCCTCAATTAACGGAGGGAGCTAAAGATAAGAACCTTTTTCAAAAAGGGTATTTCAAAAATCGTTTGTAATATTCTCCACTTCACTATGTCAACTAACCTTGAGTGGTTACTTAAGGATGGCTTAATTGGCGGCCGCAAGTATATAATGTGAATACCAAATGAGCAAGGAGCATGAACAGGCAGACTGTGAACCTTCAAAAATACTTCATATAATCAACAACGCATGTATACTGAATATGCGCGGTTATATTGAATAGCATATTAAATACAATGTAATCCAGATTGAAGTGGGATACTTCGTTTGGGTTGAAATATGACTTTAGAAAGTATGCTCCACTCTTCTGCTCTTTAACATTAAGCAATCCCCCAACCTAACAACCTAGCTATCGAACCTATGCCCAACCTAGCCTTTATATCGAAAGCTGAGTTAAAATTATTAGCTACTTAGAGGTTAAGTAAATGGCAACTTTTGTTTTAAAGCAGAACGCGGCCGGTTTAGAATGAAAAATCTCGTTTGCGTAGGGCACCTAACTTTATTTTAATATATTCATACTCTGTACACTTACATAGTTTAATGAACCTCCTGCTCATGAAAATCGTAGACTTGAATCTTATTACGTTACGAAGGACGAGCGTATATTTAGAGGTTAAGTAAATATAGAAAATAAAACATTATGTAACATGGTTACCATCGTTACCAAATATTGCTCTTGTAACCATAAACAGAAAAGGTCAGGACTTCAGTTGATAAAATAAGGTATTCTTAATAATGTATTGGAGGCCTGCATGGGAAACGAGTAAATCAGAATCCTGGTCTCGGCAAAAGTTATTGAGAACCAGATAAAACAAGCAAACGTTGATATTAAACATAGTCGTTATAGATGTTAGATTTAATAAAAACTTTCCATTTGGTTAGGCTTGTTTGTTGTGATACATAATTGCATGGCCTTAGGTTTTCTTTAGAATTTACGAGTACTTTTATCGTAGGATGTTAACAATTTAGTTACAAATAACTCGTAAGGTTAAATCCAATCCATAATTATATTCAGTATGAATGTTTATTGTTTATGTGGCGGGAAGAATCAGGAGAGCTGCTAGACATACGATTACGGAGTATCAATCGATATTACTTGACGTCTTTTAAATAATAAGCATGGCATTTTTGTGCACATGTTACATGTTTGAAGATACTTGTGCATGAACGTTGGTTCTAAGTTTGGCGCGGCCAACGCAGCCGCCCACTATACCCAATCTTGATGTAAAAAATAATTTTCTTCTTATCGTAACTACCCAGACGAGGATTGAACAAGTATACTAAATTGCAATACGGGTGGCATACGCTGCTTACACGTTTGCATAAAAAAAACGATATTTGACTTCTGAGAAATCATGGAGCATGAAAAGACGCGTCCAGGGGAAAGGTTTCAATTTTAATAATGCATTGAAGAATCGTACACAGGATTAATTACATTAGATGTTTTTTACTAACCACCATGGATTGACTTAGCAAACAGAAATATTCTAGTATTTTTTTCAGTCATCACAACAAAATTTTAGTTCACGCATATTTGCTTTGAAGTTTAATTAATGCTTTAAAGGTCTTTTTTATTCGGCAATGTTGATGTTTTCGTAGGATTGATTACATGCGTTATAGAGTTGGGCGTATTGTAGCTAGCGTTATTCTCTGATATCTGTCTTGTTTCGGTGTCTGTGTGGTCAACATCCCGTTTGCTTATTTCCACTACTTATCTGCATCACTTTGTAAATGGTAGATTCCGTGTATTTGTTTTCGCTTGTGCCACTCATGCTTACAGTAGTCGATCCTCACACCCACTTCTTGTTTCTTTCTTTTTTGCTCATTATCTTTCAGATGATTAAAATGATGGTCACTTGCGTCACTTGCTTCACCCTTGGTTGGCTGCCTCTAAATGTGATGATAATTATTGGCGATGTGTTTCCCGAAATTTTCCAATCCGCGTGTATTCCCTACGTCTGGTTCGCAGTTCACTGGTTGGCCATGAGTCACGCCTGCTATAACCCCATTATCTACTTCCGGATGAACGCCAAGTATCGCGACGGTTTCTGTCACGTGTTGGGCATACGACGGGTCTCGTCCAAACCAGAATATATTCTGTCCAGCCAATCGACGTTTGTTGGCTACAACCAAAAGTCTGTCTAATCTTTCAGTTCTTTGGCCGTATGACTTTGACTAACACGACAATATCCTCTGCTATTTGTCATTTTTCGTTAACAGTTGGATTTTTGTCTACTGCTCATCGCCGTTATTGATGATCGTTTTACTAAACATACAGTGACTATAGTAATATAATCATAATTTAAATTATAATAAAATTAACACGGCATACAATTATAATGTCCGATCACAGGATGACACAGAATATGAATTCATGACATTCTGGAAAACCAATTTCTGATTGTGAGACTTAGTTTTTGCACAGAATGTACGTGTGGTTTTGGGAAACAGCTTGGGCTTTGCTATCCAGAAGTTCGCAGTCCCCCGACTAGCTCATCGCCATCTTGTGCAACAGAGTAAACAACAATCGCGGTTGTCCAATCAGAATGTTGCCCTACCATCTACCTTTACGCCTACATATATTTATGTATTCGATAGTACGAACGAGCAGACTTTAAATTATGGATCCACAGCACATAAGGTCATACTCTGTAAGCACGTTTCTCATGTCGAGCAACTGCTATCAACAATATTTACATTTGTGAACCAGAAAACAAACTACTCATATTGACGCTTTTTCTCAGCTATCCCGACTGAAAAATAACCGCGTCTTCCAGCGACGAGATTGAAACAAAAGCAACAGCTCGTCTTTACTATGTCCGTAAAAGACGTAGTGTAATAAGAAAAAAGGTGATCATTATTTATGAATATTGTGTAAATCCCACTGACCAGAAAGCAAAGATTCAAAGATACAATGGAACATTTAAAATATTCAACTGCATACCTCATTTTTTTAAAATGACATTCTTCGTAGCTGAAATGAAAATTTTACTAAAAGATATACAAGTGCAACACAAAACGCGCCAAAACAAAACGCTGCTTGTATTGTTAAAAAATATGATATTTTCTAAAAGGCCAGAAAGCAAAGATTCAAAGATACAATGGAACATTTAAAATATTCAACTGCATACCTCATTTTTTAAAATGACATTCTTCGTAGCTGAAATAAAAATTTTACTAAAAGATATACAAGTGCAACACAAAACGCGCCAAAACAAAACGCGACCCAGACAGGCAATCCTGTTAGCGTCTTTTAGTTATGTTGCAGAAATTTTCTCGATACATTTTAGATGAAGATCTTGTTTGATTAATATGTGAACAGATATCTGATAGTGAAATTCATAGTCTGGTCGAAATTTTTAGCTAGTGCGTTTGTGGTTGATCTTCCTGTTTTAACTCAAGCTCTTCAATGTTGTCAGTGGGCGACCGGTCATTCCCTACACGACGTTCCACACGATTTCTTTCTATGTACGTGAGGTCAGCCAAAAGTTTAGTATTTCTCGGGATACTCTCCTTGAACATTTGAATTTTCACATATCGCTTCCGCAACAGTAAATTTACGAACGTTACTATTATGCAGTGCCACCTGTTCTTGGAAATTCGAAACAGTAGCCATATTCACCATATTTAAAATTCCTTGTGATTTGATAATATATTTCAGAAGTAATGATAATCGGCCACGTTTTATTTTGGGTCACACATCTTTCACTTAGATGAGAAAGTCAATTTTTAGTGACTGGAACAGGCAACACAAATAATTGAGTAAAATAATACAACATGTAATAATATAATTTAAACTTAATGCACATTAAAATTCATTGTATACATTAATATTGGAACAGCTAAGGTAATGAGTGTAGCGCTGTTCGTATAATAATTGACAAGTGAACTAGTTTTTATGTATTACTTACTCGTATTTTTGTTAAATGTAGTCAATATCTGGAACACATAATCTGACCAAGTCAATTTTCATCAGCTGCTTGTATTGTTAAAAAATATGATATTTCTAAAATACTCATGTGAAAATGTACAGTATAATCTGTATAATGGCCGCCAGTTATTCAATAACTATTTTTTTATACTCGTACTTACATGTGCAAATTTTCAACTAATGATAATAAAAAGAGTGTTTAAGGCTTATTTAAACTTGTTCTGGATGAAATGCTCACAATTGATGCGTGCAAATACCATATATTACAAAGTAGTCCATTAAAATGGGCTCTAATACAGAGTAATGTTGTCTGATTCGTTTGAAACATAGAGCAGATGTTAATGTTAATCAACATATAGGTTTTAATCCAGAGGTCACTTACAAGGTCAACGTCATTTTTGTCAATGGCGACACCCGGAATTTTATTCAGTGCAAAAAATAGTCACATTTGCTTGATCCGACAACTGCTTGAAAGGGGATGTAGCAAAGTTTTCATTAACGCATACATCCTGTGTCAATAAAGTTCGGTGAATAGTCTTATGTCCCGCGTTCATTTGAAAATCAATGGACATTCACCGAACTTTATTGACCAAGGGGGTGCTTGTAGCGCAATTTTCAGGTAATTATATAGCATACGAATACATCAATGCAATGTATGACATAATATCAGAAATACTGCATATGGGCATATCACGTCATGTATAGTTAATTTTACTATTACCGTTTTGAACAAATGCAAGGTCATTGTAGTAGTAGTTACAAGTAATGTCACGCCTTCCAATTTAAATGGAATTGGTCTAGAAATGCTGTTCCGTGTAACTGTCCAAATGCAAATCATATTGTCTCAGTTACTCGAAGCTATTTTGAGAAGACTAAACTGTTGCAGAAAAGAATAATAATCTTATTTTTGTTGCGCTCCACTCAGGACCTGTTCCCGAAATTGGCATGGGCGGCAATGGCACTGTGCTAATGTAATCTTTGCTATGTATTCTTGGAAATAGTGGTCGGATAAAAAATATTTAAAACAAATGTTGCTTAATGTTTTGCGTTGAATAAGATTCCTAATTCATCCACATTGCCAAAAATGTTGTTGACTGAGATTATTATGAAAATGAATGCCAAATTCAAAATAAATTAAGCCATTATCACTCCCTCTCTAGTGCAACCAATATTTGTTAAAACATTTCTTTGGCAAATGTCTTGTTTTTATGATAATTGTATGTACCAGGTTAGGTGCCCCTATATTGGAATGCATTCTATTGTGCTTCACTGTATTAAATGCTCAATGTGGGTTTAATGAATGTGTTCCTTATTAGTATTTGTTTGCCTATCTACATACAATCATATATTATTTAACTGGGATACCACAACTACACTAAGGGCAGGATTTATCAAGAATTTATTATAAGCCTGTAGGTAAGGTCTCGAAATCTTAATTTTTTCTAAATCTTTTGGGTTTCATAAAATTCAGTTCACTATTTTTATTTATGGAGCCTCGCCAGCTCGTCGCCGATTTTACACGGCTCTGTCCCGTGCTCATTTCACTTATGCTTATACTCCGTACCACAATTAAGTGATAACAATTTAAAGATAGACATTACATATGCGAGTACAATATCGAATTGATGTTGCCCATTCGTAAAACGAATCCGTTGATATTGTAGCATTTTTGTCAGAATACAAGAAAATAAATAGAAAAAATACATTATGATACCTGGACAGTTTTCTGGATTAATTTGTGCATGGAATATAAAGAAATTAATAATTATGCCAATGTGATGCGTTCTCAACCTAACAAATAGAGACGTCACAAAATAAATATAAGTATGAAACTATGAGATTAAGTTGATAATCTTCTGTATGCATATGACGATTTATTCAATGGTACGTACACTGTCTACTTCTAAAAAAATAATTGATTGGTAAACCAATTCGGAAGCAGCATCCTGTCTAGTCTCACTTGTCAGTTATCGATTATTGTGTGACAGAATGGTCAATTTTGGACTACGTGCAAACATTGAATTTCGTCAACATGTGAACGTCGTCAACGTTACGTGTAACAGAAACTTGTGATATGCTTCGGACAATGTATGGGCTTAATGTTATCAGTGGCACACATTTTTTAAAGAAATCGAGAAACCGCTCGCTGATTAGGACTAGGACGGCCGATCTCAGAGGAGAACTTTCCATATATGTGAAACATGTGTGACAAATTGTGCGGGCCAATCTTGGTAAGGCAGTTAATACGATTCCAGATATCGTTCCAGATAATCAGATAATTGCCATTCTTACCGATAATTTACAAATGAACTGCGTCCTGTGTGCCATAGGGTTTCTCACAAGAACAATACGATTCAGCTGATAATGACCAGCAATTTCTAAAGAAATCATTGATGACGAAACCTGAGCCTTTCTGTACGACTCTCAAATCTAATGTCGGTCGCCCACGAACAAATCGCCAATGTCTCCCCAGGTGCAAAAAACGTCAGAGAAGACCAAACGAAAGAAAAATGATGCTGGAAGTTTTCTTTGGTTCGAGGATGACATATCATTCACTGCCATTTTATTCCAGAAGATGCCACGGTTAACAAGAAGGGTTACAAATTGATTCTTACACGTCTTCAAGAGACGATTCGATCAACTGAGCGCCGAACGAACTTTTTCGAAACAGTTATTCTCAAAATATCCCTCACTTCTCTGTTTCTTTAGCGTATACATTTTCTTTCGCTCTGAAATAATATTTTTATTGCCGCCATTGCGCTTGCCTGTTCTAACGATTCCAAGAGTTTTGCGAACTAAATGATATAATATGTATTGAAAAATAACCTTTTTTTTAAAAATCTGGTGAGTGATCTCGTAAGCGAGTCTGTGTACGTATCGACTTCTCTTTGTGTTAATGTATCTTTATGCTTCAATGACCGTGCATCGATTTTTTTTTTTGGAAATGCTTTTCCTTAACTAATTGTTATTGACAATACTTTTTGCATTTCTTTTTCACCTTATTTCTGACTAACAACAGTAGTAGTTTTAATCTCACATTTCGCATATTTCTCATATAAATTAGCATGTCTGTGTAATCCTGCATGCGTGCGTATGATCTAACGTAAACAAGGGGAGGTATTTAAAAATTAGGATGGCTAATTAGGGTGCCTGAAAAATAGAAAATTGAAAGATATTAATATCAAAATTTTGATTCGAGAATTAGATATTTCGGAAATAAAAACACATGTATATTTTCTTTTCAAATATGTCGTTGGTGATCAGGGACTAAGTGACTGTAGATTGAGAACGAAATTATCCGCATGTGTTTTAGTTTCTTAAGTAAAGGCTTAAGAATAATTAATAAAATGGTTGAATGGTCTCTACAGTAATAAAGCTACATAGCGAGTATGTAGGAAAATCATAAAACATTTTCCCACAATAAAATATGTTCACACGAGGAACTCAAGACGGCTTAAGGCGACGTCGTGCTCATATTTTAAAATCACTTTTATTAGCTACGTGACATTTTAAACATCAACATGAGCGATCTTGCCATTTTCTTTCATCCTTATCCCCCGCCATGTCCCATTGCAGATGATAAAGATGATGATCACAGTTGTGATCATATTCACGTTCTGTTGGCTGCCGTTCAACGGCCTACTGACCTACGCTTCCAAAGACAATACCATCTGGTTCAGGCCTGGCGTGGTCTACGTCTGGTTCGCAGTTCACTGGTTGGCCATGAGTCACGCCTGCTACAACCCCATCATCTATTGCTGGATGAACGCTCGCTTCCGGGAGGGCTTCCGTCACGTGTTCCGACACCTGCCAGTGGTGCGCATGTTTATGGCCAAGAAGAGGGTGAACGATGACAGCAGCCTCAAACGCTGCAACACCTACACCACATCGTACACCAGCGTCCGGACGACCAGCGTGCGAGCAGTGGGCAAGGTGCTGATAGGTGGCGCGCAGGTGGTCAACGTGAGATGCACGCGCAATGCGACGGCAAATAACTATGTAGGACCTTCGGGGAGCGACTGCGGCGCCGCCTGTCAGCAACTTATTCTGTCGGATAGGGAGATGGACGGATACAAGGAGATGCCCCAGTTGACTGAGATGAATGAGCAATTCCAGCTCTGCTACAGTCCTAAGGGCGAGCCAGCCAACGAAACACCGATTTGATTTTAATTCTTTGTTCCTTTTATTTTTTAATTCGAGCCAGATCAACGTTAAGAAACTTTCGATGAGTTGTTTTCCAATATATATATATTGACGCTCTTTTCTGTCCACAAATATAGAGTAGTATTTTGTTCAATCGACACTTTATACCTGGTTATGATTCTGGCGAATATACTTTATGCCATGCTCTTCACTATAAATCTTTATTGGGGAAAGAGTTATCTGAAGTTCAACCAATGGAAATTGTTTGCCTGACATTTGACATAGTTTGAGTTTGACAGCAGCAGAATATTTGTTCAAACCGTCCTGCAAATTTAATTAAATGAATGTCCATCACCACAGACAAAACTATTTTTGTTAGAAACACTTAACGTTTGCTTTAATAATATAGATTATATGTTTTGTTTCCATTCACCGTAGTCGCCGCACTACAAGATTTTCTGTACCCTTCCTGGTGCTTAGGCATTATGGCGAGGAGCACATGTCCGCCAGTACCCCGGGATCGAATATTCGATCCAACCCGGGATCGCCGAGCCACAGTCAGTCGCAATACCGACTGGGCTACGACGAGTCATAGAAATCATTATAAATAAAGCTTCGAACTAATGATATGACCAAACCATTATTAACATAATATATAAATTGATGTAATATTTGCGAGACACAAAGAGAAACATTCAGAAGAATTGATGTATTCGGTGTTATATAATAATAAAATAGGGATGCCACTCAGGACGAGAATAAAAGGATACCGAGACAAACTCGTAGATTAAAAACAAAAAAAATTCAGGTTTATTCTCGAGAACTCCATAAATGAACAGATAATCAAAACATAGATCAGCTGTATTAAGTTACAAATCCGAATTTAAAATGTATACATGATGTAATCGTATAATTAAATAGACCACCAAAATGGTCAAGAAAAAATTCGTGATGTCACTGCATCACGACCGACCTTTGCGAACGAACGGCGATTCGAAAGCTAGCTCGGGTATTTCCATGGATGTTTTCTCCATTTTGATGCAGTCAACACTACATTTCCTTTGTGGTTCTTACTTATACGATTACATCATTTACAAATTTTTAAATTAACAGTTCGGATCTGTAACATAATAAAGCTGATCTATGTTTTGATTATCTGTATATTTTTGGAGTTCTCTAAAATAAACCTGTAATTATTAATCTACGACCTCGGTATTTTTTTTATTCTCGCCCAGAGTTTCATCCCTATTCTACATAGAGACGATTGAGCTCACCTAAAACATTTTTCACTACCCAATCAATTTATATATTTTCTTATTACTAAAATCGAATTCTCTACTATTTTGGATTGCAAAGCATTATAGTTTATACGTTATTAATTATTCAGAATTACACATGCAAATCAATATTACTATTGTTAACTTTCGAAGCAAATATCAAATTATTTGTGTTCATTGGAGACGTTTTTGTCGATTTGTGCAGTAGTTGTCATTGTTATTGTCAGTAATTTCGACCTTGGTATATGATAATTCAATGTTAACGCTTTTTTCATTGTAAATATTTCCAACTATACTGAGTATTATAAAGGATTATTGTGATGTGTAGCAACGCATTCCTGTAATTGGAATCGTTATTGATGTACGTAATCAATACACATTTTAAATTTAGCGTGGTGGCTGATGTACAGGGTGTTCCAAAAAAAACGTTTCTATTTTTATTTATCATATTTTCTTAAATAATCTATCGAATTTTAACAAGCAAAAAATTTCGCTATTTCAAATTATTTTTCTAAAATTTTACTTTTACAGAGGCTGGACTTGTCGCTCCACTTGTCATTTATTTCAGATGCGCGAAATTTTGTCGGCATCTGACAAGTGTTTCACTTTCCCGAAACAAATGTTGTTACATTACATTGTTATTCTGTGAACAGATAAATGTATAATAATAATAAAAGTAATAGTCAACTGGAAATTTTCCGTTTGAGGATGATTGTGGTCAATTTTAAACCTTTAATAATATCATTCCCGTCCGTCTTTTTTATTTGGCGCTGTCCCGAACTCACTTATCTTAATTAATCGGATCAATGTTGTCAGTGGTGCGCACAGTCTGCGATTGACCACCCCAATTCGCGATGACCATAATCACACTTTTTAAAACGACAAATTTCGAAAGGAATATTAATTTAACTTTGTTATTAAAGTGGGTATGTTATTGATGTACTAATATTATGAAAAATAAAATTATGTGATTTGATGGATTATTTCAGAAGATACCGACAAAATAAAAATAGAAACGTTTTTATTATTTGGAACACCTTGTAGACAGGTTTTACGCGGTTATCGTACCTGATCAAATAACAATAATAAGCGTGCGAATAATACTGAATATTGTGCCAAATGTTTAATTAATTAAATGCGCCAATTATTCTTGATGTTTTGCTCAGCTCTGACATTTGTGACGTGGTATTAAAGTTTAATAATTGGTACCAAGATAATAAGTGTCCAATGTAATTTTAAATAAACATGTATAATGGTGTTAATATTAACAAGAAATATTAAATTGGCTATTTTATTTTAAAAAAGTCACTGGTATTTAAAAGCAAACAATTTTTGTTAAATCATCACATTTTCCGCCGCTGCATTACGTCAGCAGAACATGTATCAAAGGCATTTTTTGTTGAAAGGTTGCGGTTCAATTTCTATACTTTTTCACTCGATCTTGGGATTATGCTTCTTTTTTTCATGGGATTCTATAGGATGCAAAATGATACATTTACACCGCAAAAATTGTATGGGGTAATTGTGCAGTGCCTCAGTTACAAATTATAAATTAATTTAAAATTTGTTCAATTTTTCAAAATAGGCTGTTTTGTGTCTTATAGCCTAAGAACACGTCCAATTTTCCCCTGACCGATGGGACGCATTATTGGGGTGGTATTAGTACAAACGTTAAAATGTATTACAGATTATGTATAGTTATAAAATATTAGTGCATTTTCTATTCTGATTAATACATTGCAATCAATATGTTTTATTCTATCTTTTTGTAGAGCTTTACAGGCGTACTGTGTAGGTCACTAATTATAATATTTTTTTCTGTAGTCGCTAGCCATCAGGAATTATCTTACAGCGAATGCGAGCTTTAACAATGACATTGTAAAATGACTTTATGTACATACCTGGTACGTTTTATTGGTGTTGGCAATTTAAAATAAATTGTGTGTGTGTTCAATGGAAATGATTAGATAATATCCGATATATAGCTTTGTATTTCTGAACTTAAACGGGAAGAATTCACTTTCAGAATTATACGCTTGAGTGCAAAACAAAACGAATAATGTGGACGAAAAGTAAGTAACTTGTTCAAAGATCAGTAACTTAATTAAACAAGTATTCAATTACGCGCAAGCATTCTCGCATTTTCCAATTACCTGTTATATGAAATATCAGAATTATTACTAGGTTATATTCATCGGAGCACTTAATGTCGCCAGCTGCGAGATAACGCAAAGTAATTTCGTCCATAACAAGTTTTCTTCAGAGAGTTGGCCGCCCACATAAAGAATACATGTGCATAGTGCTCGTATATGCTGCGCATTCTCTATTTTTACGCGGCATCTTAATGGCAACTTGGCAATTAATAATTACATAAACAGCTTTTAATGAAGAATCTCATTATTAAATAAACACTGTAAAGGTCAGACATATGGAGTTGGCTCTATTCACATTAGAGTCACGTCAGAATATAAATATCATGTGCATAGTGTAATATTTTTTATGTAAAATATAAAAAATAACAGATATCTGACGGAGTCATGCATTATTATATACACTTGTATAGTGATCCAAATGATTACTTTGCATGCATAGTCTCTCCATGTCATCTAGGAATTAATCTCACGAAAGAAGATGAGTTTAGCTGTTAGTTGAGAGTGCGAAGCCCCCTTAAACTACATTACACACAGACATACTGAGTATAATTTCTAAGTTATTTGTTTTCGTCTCTGTCGTCAACAGTGATCTATAACATCTTATGAAATAAATGGCAATAACAAACTGAAAATGATGAACCTTTCAAGGCATCTAAGGAATCATAATAGTCACAAACTTGTTTTAGCAATATTTTTTGTTAGTAATGGGCAAGTGTACAATTTCATTAACGGATTTTAAATCCGATTGAAGGTAGAAGTGAAAAGAGAAAATGGCTAAAACTAAATTAAAGATCTTTGATTTTATTTCGGATCCACTGTTTATGAACCATGTGTGACGAACTATTCAGGTTTATTTGCGTATTATTAACTAAGGCTGCAACTTGGCAGGAGTACTTGCATTAAGTCGTGGGACCTGGACTAACAATAGATGGATTTTTGTACGCGAACTCTAATGTCCTTTCAGCATATAATTGATCCAAAGTATTTTGCGCAATTTCTTGGTAGACGCCTCTCGTTGTGAGCTGTATGTGTTTCCACTTACTGATAAAATATATAATACGAAACATACAGTTCATATATTTTTGAATCTCTTGGATCGTTTGTCAGTTTGAGCTTCCCCAAAATATTACGTATAACGTTGTAGATGAGAAAGAACGTATGCGTTACAAATGAGTAATCGTAAATGAAGTGACAAGTGAATTCTCTTTTTCTTGTGTTCGAATTTGGTGTTGTCTTAACATATACTAGCTCGTAACCTCGGCTTTACCACTTAAACTTCAAAAGATTTATATTTTTTTTAATGTGCTAGTCCCTTTTTTGTGTGCGTCTACACTACGAAACATTATGGCAGCTATGCTTCCATTTAAGCTTTCACCTTTTCGCTTCTCTAAGCTTTTACCTATTTCATCACACAACCTTTTCGAACCCTTATCCTTTCCTTTCTCAATGCTTACCCCCTCTCCATTACCTTTTCACCTCAAATGTCATTTTCGTCGCACGTCTTGACTCCATCGCTCTCTTGTGGCAGCGATCTCTTGGACAACGCTCAAGTCCGCCCACATATCCTCCTGATACCACCTCTGCTCGGCTCAAAGGGCATTCGGCAGTCGATAAAAATTGTTCAACTAGTAAAAAATAATCAATCATTCAAACTGTTTAATACAGGGGCAAGACAAAAATACGCGATCAGCTCTCGCCTGTCAGGACACAAAACATAATTCAGAGTAATTGTGTTGCAATCTCTCATTATCGGACACCTTAAGATAATGGATTAAGATTCAGAATATACAAGTTAGAAACAAATTTACTGATTAACCGCACTGAATCTAAAACTGTCAGAAAACTGGAACTTTCAGAAAACAATTTTCTTTAGTTATACATTTTTTCTCCGTTATTTCTTGCGGAGTCTGCGCATATGAAATCGTTTTCTAAAATCCATGAAATGTGATTGGCCCCTAGTCAGTGAGGCTGAATGAGTTTGGTAAGGAGAGCCCAGGGAGGATATCGGTGTTTTCAAGATTTTTGTGTGGTGGTTCGGCGATTCATTCAAAAAGACGAAGCCATGCGGAAATTAGGTTTCCATGGAAACTGGATAGCGAAGAGGACCAATTCGGTCCACGGTGCAAACTCACAGAACCATTGGCGGTGGCGGCTATATTTTTGCAAAGCCGATTAACCTATAAAGCCCACCCAGCATACTGATGACTGTGTCGGGGTGATTACGAGTTCGGCGTTTACACTAGCTCGCGCGTCAACACATCGCTGCTCACTTGATGTTTTGCACCAAAACTCTCGCCAAAGGTGGAGCTATTTTTGCTATCTATCTCGCTTTTTTTGTCCGATTTCATACAGTACCACTGCACGACAGGCATATTACATGCGTTGCGTTGTATTATACATGTATAACGTAATTGACAAAATTAACAAAATTAACATGGCCGATATATTTAAATCTACAAATGTTAAATTTCGAAAAAAAAATCCGTACGCGGATTAGTTAAAAAACTATTATCTCAATTGAGTCTTACTGGACCAGTTTTCCCAGAATTTCGATTTTTTATTCTGAAGAATAAAATGACTCTAACAGCGCTATTTTTTTTTCTTTAAAATTATCAATTATTTAAAACTCATATGTTATAGCGGGTATTAGGAGGATACAGGCCTCGACCTCGACTAGAAATCACATCCAAACAATGATAGGTTAATGGCGAAAGGAATCAGATTGAATGGAAACTAAAAAATATATTTATATTATTGTATACTACTTGAACAGCCTTAATTGGTTGGCGCACCTGCTGCTCAGTTGCTAACAATATGGACAATTTATTTTAATATACTTGTAGAACGAACGATATGATCCCGAGAACGCCGTGCTTACATTTAAATAACCAATGCTTACATTGTACATATTTGCTTTTAATGTACTTTAGTTTTTCTAATATTTCGCCCGCTCATTAAACGACCTCTATCTTAATTAGTGCATAATTCAAGTCAGGATTTTTTCTCCTAAGTCTGTTTACATTTTAAAATCATCGCTTCAAGTAGTAACATTGACATAAATCCATGTAAACGTCGATGTACACAACGCAATTAAGTATTGGTTTATGATGGTGCGTTAAACAGCATAGGTATTCTAGACAGAAGTTTCCTGATTTCGCCTCCAGATGCCGGCAGTCGCACCAGAGTAGCTCTCACGTAGCAAAAAATGGCTTTCTACCTGTTCAACTACTTGCATTATCGCAGCTTGACCTTACAAGAAGAGTAATAAAAGAATTGCGAAAGACAACGTGAGCGGCGCGAAGAATATTCCAAGTCTGGATCATATCCTGTATCGGCACACGCTATAATTATTGCCACAGCTAAACCTATATTTATTAAAATGAAACAGTTTTCAAAAAATTTAATAAATACATGTTGAAGATAGACAAGCAGCGAATTTAACATTGAACGATGGAATAAGGACTGAACCATTAATCTAAAGAGGAACGGAGTGAGAAATTTCAGAAATAACAAAAGTCTGTCTTCAATATTTGTAAATAATATAATTTATAACAAAATGGATGTGAATCGTCATCGTCATAGTCGTATCGTCAGCTCCCACCTTTTTCAAGTTTAGTTAATTCATTTTTAAATCATAGTTTACTTTTATTTATATAAGAAAAGTTATCGTCAACTACTTCTCGTCTTTTCTCGTCCTGCGCTGCCCCGGGCAAACATTCATGTTATTTTAATATAATTTATATCCAGTCGTTCCTCTTTGGATAACTGCTGTCCTGGACGCACCATCTTATTCATTTTATTAGCAGGCCGCAATCTGGTTTACCAAGTCTCGTTTGATTTCTTTATTGCTCGTATTTGCAGTATATTTTGAAACGTATTTTTTTAAAGTGTCAGTTCACCTTTAAAAAGATGAGTATCGCAATGGGCTCACGAGTTCAGATATACCAACAAAGTTATCTCCATGGATCCTATCCATGCCTCCTTTTCAGATGGTCAAGATGTTGGTCACCGTCGTAGGAATTTTCACCATCTGTTGGCTGCCCTTCAACTTGCTGGTGCTTGTCGGCTCCCGGGACGTGTCAATCTGGCGAGTACCGGGCATGGTCTATGTATGGGCCGCCTGTCACTGGTTGGCCATGAGTCACGCCTGCTGCAATCCGCTCATCTACTGCTGGATGAGCGCCCGTTTTCGGACCGGATTTCACGACGTGCTCCTCTGCGTGCCCCTGGTGCGCACCTTCTCCAACAAGAGCAGCGGACCGACACGAGCGCTGCAAGTGGCAGAGGACGACGACAGCAGCCTGGACGACAGCACCTGCACCACCTCCAACACCACCGGCACCACCACCGGCGGCGGCAGTGGCGCCCCTTCGCGTGTGATGCTGTGCCATCCGAGCGATTGCAGTCCCAGCGAGATGTCGCTTCTGGTCAAGATCAATCACCACTGTGACGAACTCTGCGATGGCCGTCCAAACGTAGAAACACGAATATGACGGTTTACGATAGCGTCAAACAAACTGAATAGACTGTAAATACAACGTAGTCCATATAATACATTTTTTTAAACTGAAAATATCATGAGAAATTGCAGCCATTTTGAATCACTATTTCAAAGTTGTGATCACGTCTGTTACCACCAAATTTGGGGGTTTCCTCGACGAAGAAAAAAAGAAATACAAACAAAAAGTATTAGCTTGCTAGAAATTGCATTGAAGAATGTTATCCAGGAAGTATATGTAGAAAATATGTAGGACATTCAACATTTTGGTTTTGTTAGATTAAGTTTTATCGATGGCTGAAGATCCAGAAAAACAAGAAGGGTGAAATCGGGTGCGTCATTTACACATTGAGGACTTCCTCTACAGCAGAAAACTTTAAACAAGATGCGCATCACCCAATCTTATTCCAATACATACTGTACATTGCTGTTACAAACTTATATACAGCCGGAAAAGAGGATTTTAATAGGCGCAAATCGTTTCTGGCGGCAGTCATTCGCAATTCAACTGGCTTCAGCGTCATTTCTGCTATAGAAATTGGCGCACTCTCGACATTTCTGTACGTGTTAAAAATCCAGCGGTGGATCTGCAATCAGGTATCGAATCGCCAATGTGCCAACGACCATCGCTCGGCTCGCATTGAGCACTACTTCGGTTAGTTGTAGGTAGTCCTAACTGCAAAAAGTGGTTATAATTGCTAAAAGTATCATGGAATCTGTCGCTCGAATGTGAATGTGTTGACTGGTAGATTTGTGTTGGTTGATATGTTGCCAGGCACGTTTAATGAAGTGGTTTCGAAAAATCCAGAAACACTTGGCTACCATGGTAGTCAACCGGTTAATTGTCTATTGTTCAAGAAACACTTAGGTAGGTACCAGTAAATAACTGTCGCTAAGGGTACGTATTTTCCAGCATAATTAACGTTCAAGGTGCTCGCCTACGTGTTAAAAATATGCACATCAGGCATCACTTAATAATTACATACACGGCTGGGGTATAAGAGAATGCTTATTTTCTAGGGTTTCACGATAAATAAGAAAACAAATAACAAATACAGAGTAATAATCTATATAAAAAAGTAAATAATGTGCGTATATTTTAAAATGGACCATAAGCAAATACTGCTCGCTCTGTTACATTTTTTGAAGGAACGTCGACTGGATCTGTAACTATAGGTTGATATAGTGATATTAAAATAAACATTTTTCTATGATTGATTTTCAATTGATGATAAATACAGACTGTATTTACTCTATTTCTGTACTATTTTCATTTATGACTAAATATGGCCATGCTCGATTTGTTTTTCGTAAAATTCAAAAAGGGCAAGATACGACTGACGTTACATGCAGTAATATGTACAGAGTATACCAGTGAAACCCAGACCAGCAACTCGAGTTTCCATTCCGTCATCATATCCTCCTCACGAATTTAAGCCCCAGGAATTTTTTAAGAAATTGTAACAACCAGACGCCGTTTGAGCAAATTGCACAAGTGGTGTTGAAAAGTTAGATTTCTTGCTTTCACATTTCAATCTTGCAGAAGATTATTTTTGTTGGCAGCTGTTACGCTAAGATAACTTTTCTCAATAAAACCGTCTGAGACCAGGCATTTACGAAAATGCGTTGCTCATGAACAGAAGAAAAATGACTGTCTACTTTTTTTGTATTATGAATTTTTCCAATGTGGGCGGCACGAGCCTTACATACAAATTGGCCGCAGACCTGAGACAGAAAATTAACTTTAACATGCATTAACTGTTATCAAAAATTCAATGAAGCCCACAGTTATTTAAACAAAGACTACATCGGACATCTGCCTTTCACACCTTCACATATTATTTCTAGTAAGTCATAAGGAGCATGCGCGCTTTCCGTGCTGCGAAGAATGTCAAAAAACGCCGCAACTCTCTTAAATGCGCTTGGCGAAGCAACCGCATGGAAGGAAGACGAAAAAGAGCATCGAAAAAATGCAGGCGAAAATGGTTGCAAATAAATTGCCACCAATAAAAACTATACTTCGTATCACTCTAAGCAAAAGCTTTAAAAAAAATACCAAATAGTTGGCTTAAGTTTATAGGAGTACGTCTCATGAGACTATAGCGTTTCGTGAGATCCGCCTTTCCTGGATTTTGTTGAAATAATTCTAGCGCAAACATATCAAAAACAAACTAACTTTGTAGAAATTAAACTTGAGGTTAATAAATTATAATGTTGGGTAATCAAAAGCCGCCATAACTCAAACTAGCGACCGGTGTTGTTGCAGTGCTAGTACCTTTTTTCTTCCTAGAGATCTTTTTATATACAGGGTCTCAGGAGGATACACATGCCTACATATTCATGGCCGTTTATGGATCCCTCAACAGCTGCTAGATCTGTAAAGCCAGCAAATGCGCTGAAATTTCGTTTCTAAATTTCAAATAAATCGAATTGGTAATACTTTATCAGATTGCGTAAAGCCACGGTTTAGAGTGAAGAAAAAATGCTTGGTGAGACTCGTTCGAAAACGCCTGCCCTTTTTTTTGCATCGTCAATCCTCAAGAAAGCGTTCTTCAACATCGAAGGCGGGCAAAACCTCTTGTGCTTACTTGTATATACGCATTTAGATAACGGAAGTCTTTGAGTAACGGCAACTGATGGGACGGAAAATACGGTATGTTGGTGGTTATGGCTACCATGTGGCGCCGATTTCGTCTAACACGCCGCCGTGCATAGGGAATGATCGAACAATTACCGGAAACTTTTCACAGCCTAAGTAAGCTTCCAATATTTAAAGTAGTCTTTTAGTTTTATATATAGCTGGTTTCGTAATGAATTTCGCAATGTGACCTGTGAAATAATGTTTCATATGGAATATTTAAAAACGTGAAAACGCTTTTTAATGACAGTGGTCCATATTAAGTGATATAGAGGGATGGAGAACCGAAGAACCGTTAATTGTAGATATTGTAATGGAAGACGATTATTGATATAAGTGTAAGAGTTACTTTTCTCCCGAATAATATACACATACGTACTCGTATATGCTCACTATTCGTGGAACAGATGTAATGCAAAAAATGTAATTTACTACTATTGTTAAAATACTGACAAATAATATTTTTGTTTATTAGTCCGTAAACGACGTTTAGTTCAACTTCCATTTTTTGTTGTCCATTGCTCGTTTTATTGGTTGTAAATAAAATTGTGCGAATTTAAGTGCTGCATACAGGATGAGGATGGCAACGATAACAGCGGTACTCGTAGTTGCACAAAACGCAGAAAAAAATTGACGTTTTTAATTGAGAAAATGCGAAAATTGAGAAAATGCACTATACTATTTATTACTATACAATATTAGAACATATACAGAGTAGCTATATAAAATGATATAGCTAGATGTACGGTGTAAGCATTTTCGAGTTTGTCGTTCGCACATGAGTACCTGTTTTATGGAAAACGTGTCAAAGTTGCATTTTATTATAAAAACACAAAATTTAGGATTTCTCTAAGTATAGTTTGATAGTTAGGTTTTCTGTGTAGCTATCGCTTAGCAAGAAAGTAAGTTACTGTGTACCACCCTGTACACTCTGTATTTTGGTGGTTCGTGAAGTTGGAAAGTTTTTTTACCTCTTATTGATATCTGTGATCTGTCGCAATGCATTTCCTCTCATGTCACATTTACTCATCGTGGATAAAGGCAAGTAATTCCCAATTCTTTAACACGCCAAATAAAATTACGAATTGGCTTCGATAAATCGATAAAAGCACAAAATTGCTGAGCGGAAATAAAAAAGCAGCAGGCCATGATTGATCGAGCAGACTACTTCCCCTCAGTCATTTTTTATTTTTAACTTGTTCAATGAAAAATGGATTCCTAACCAGCAACATGATAGAAAAACACGTAAATGCAATGTAGTGCAACGTAGTTGCATTTTTTAACCAACTAGCTTTCTATTCAATAGTTGTTTTTTTTTGCTCAAAGAAATAGGAGATTTAAAAACGGTGTTCACAAAAACACAAACGTGCCTTAAGAAATTAGAAAATCGGATTCATAATACTCTCATTTCAACACATCAGCTGCAAGTCTCCTTATCCCATATAGCTTCGAACCTTCAACCACATCATTCAATAATTTCCTGAGTTCGCGTCCAGCGTTTCATATAAATTTTATGACATCATTCATTCATAATAAAATAATACTTTTGATAGAAAGTATGTTTTTTAATGGCGCTGCTTGGTGCATTGAGCCTGGCAAAGCTGGTAAGCCTCCTTAACAAACAATTAAAAATAAAATCCGAATATGACTGCTACAATGTCTGGTCTTCGACCTCATTGTCGTTAATGAGTAATTCATGGTTAGCCAAATATGTTAAACACATTTTTGGGTCATTCTGGGAATTGTCACATGTACGTGGACTCCATGTAATTAGAAGAATGGGGTGGCGGACGGGAGGGAATTAAGGCAAGAGAAAGGTCGAGGTTGACTTGTTTCACGATGACCGAGTCGCGCGACAAACAGGGTGACCGGTGGCCAACCCAACACATAGGCAGCAAACACTGAAGAATGCGATGTCAGACGGCTTCTAGTGCGTCGGTCACGTGTGATGGACGTGGCTGTCAATGTCGAATGAACGCCGCCACCGACGTCCAATATCCAGGAGAAGTGAGTTGGATAAAGCTACGCACATACTTAAATGCGGCAAACACCTCAAACGTGGTCCCGGGTACATGACAAGAGGCCACCCTGAGACCTTCTGCCCTCATTTGACAACATCGGAATCGGAGCTAAACGAGAATATAATACACGTTGCACTCACTTGTACTGGGTGTGTCGGAAACGTCAAACTCTTCATGCACCTACCGTCACAACATCTCCTGATTTATAAACAGTATTACAGAAAACAATTTCAAGCTGAATTTATAATTAGCGAAATGCACAGTACAGTACACTGCATATTCTGGTATTTACGATGAATATATTTTTTTTTTTTTTTTTTTTTTTTTTATCAACTGTAGTCAACCGCACTACAGGCGTTAC
>JAQGBY010002283.1:0-23868 GCA_034698785.1 Mycogona germanica
CGATTTAACACTAACGCAGCTGATCCAACAGGTGAGCTGGTGAACAGACAAAAGGAGAGTTGGTGAAGACGAACAAAACCAAGAAGGAGGAGTAGAAATGGCGCAGACGTGTAATCCAATCACTTTAGCGATCCGTAAACTTCCGTAAACTGGCGTGCGTTGCAACGGAATGCGACGTAATTAACGATAATGGCGCCCTCTTCCGCCTCCACATCCCCTAACTCCCCTAACTCCCCACCAAAGTATAGTTAGTGCTCACGTACATTTTCACTCCATCTCTTTTCTCTCTCTCTCCACCTTCCCCTCTCTTTACATTGACGTTAAGAGCGGAACACGTACAATTGACTTTTGGAAAAGTTTCAGGTAATGAAATACGCAAATGAATCCCGGCTCGACCAATCCCGAATGAATGGATCCAGAAACCGAGTACGAGTCGAATGGCTGAGCCATCAGCTCTTAAAGAACTTTTATAGAAGAAGTTCTTCAGTAATTCTCTTATTTAAGCACAGGGCGCACATCAGGGATTAATGATCGCAAACATAAACATAGATGTTCCAGATGTTTAAAATTCATAACTTTTCAATATCCGAGTACACCAAGTACACCGATCCTTTACTTTCGCCTAGCCTAGGCCTAGTACTTCCAGGCACGTGAAGAATTTAGTCGCCTGAGACGGGGGCCACGAGGTTGCCGACCGCTCGGTCAACACGCGTTAGCCTTTATTATATGACTTTTGATTCGCGCCGGTGCAGCTAAACGAGAGCTTCTTAGAAATTACGCCCCCAACTTTTAATTCGAAAGATCGTGGCTAGTACAGCTAGTACAGAGTGTATTTGTCTCACTCGCACACTCCCACTTATTCTACTAACCTAATCGCGTCATAGGTTATCCTCTTGGGAACCCACGGTTCAAAGGGCATGGAGCTGCCAGATCAGAGAGATGGCGCCACCTGGATAAAATAGACAGGAAGTCCATCTAGTCGGACCAATAGTTGGACTAGTGGAGGTTGGATAGAAGAACTGCTTCTAAGTGATAGCAATTTTCACTTACATTTCAAGTCAATTCTGACGTCTTTGCAGGAAAATATCTTTGTCTTAGTTCTCCTTTCTCAATCCATATTTCTTCCTATTCAGAATCAACTTTCGAAACAATTCAAATTGAGCAATCAAGCTTCACTTCTTAGAAACTTAACCAATTATATTTTTCAATACATCAATATTTTGGAATTGGATTATTCAGAAATTATTTGGGAAGCAGACATTTTCAAATATTAAGGACTTTTTCTTACATTGAAAAATGTCTTCACTTACAAATTATTTCGATAGGAATTATTTCGAATCGCGCTTCACATGTGAACTTAGGAGGTTCTCAAATGTCTTATTCCATTAAAATATATTTCGCCCCCAAAGCTGAAAAGACAATTTCTTGGCAACCGCGACAGAAAATTAATGAAGTCGATTAACCGTTTCAATTAAATTTTGTTAATCGTGTTTCCAGTTCCCGTTTTCTTCGTTCGGCGAATCTGCGATAGCGTTAAGACATTCTCACCAAATGGTAAGAAAAGTGTGTCTGAGCGAAGTGTGGGTCTCCGGAGAATAGCCAGAGATAAGCCTCGTACGCGAATCCCTAAAAGGAACTGGAAAATCGCGTTCGGTTTTGATCGCCACTCAAGATTCTTTCAACGTCTCTCATTATCTCAGCTAAGGAGAAAGAAAAAAATGGCTCCAAGACTGAGCTCAAAGATTCGACATTCAGGAAAAGGGAAAAGTAGGGGTGGTGGGAGAAAAGATAGATCTGCAACACAGATGGAGAAGAGCATCCATTATTGCAGGGAAATAATCGGAAAAAGAGGCATAAGGAATCCGTCAAATGAACGACGAACTCACTTTTTAAAACCATTTCCGGTGAAGGAAAAAAGCTATTTGTTAAAAAAGGTCCACCAGCGTTTTCGCTCCCTAAACCACTCCCACCAGGAGATCGATCCAGGATGTCCATGTCATGATTTTTGTCTGTCTAAATGACACTGACTTCCACAAAAGTATGACCTCAAATGACAACTAGAAATATGCACCGATTTTTCAATCTCGAGATCATATTAAAATTGTTTCAAAAACTTATTACTCAAGTTCTTAAACAATTTCGAAGCTATTCATTTATATGTGCATTACTACCGCCATTACTCTTAATTCCATTTCCGGAGACGTCGAGTCCATTAGGACATCGTTTTGGTCCGGATTCGTTTTTCCATTTTCCGCTCGTGACGTCAGATTGAGATTTTTAGCCCGAGCTCTAGGTGAAGATAATTGCAATTAAAAAATCTAGCCGCAATCAGCCCCCCCCCCCAAGAGAGGGTCCTATGGCGGGGATCAAAAATCAAAAAGACCAGTTGGGGTTTCGATTGCCCCCAAGATAAGATTGAAATAAAATAAAACGCCCAAAGTGACGAAACTGTTGGCTGGAAGAAAGCAAGAAAAAAATGTTCCCCTGGCACACTGAATTCAGCTTACATAAACCGAAATTGGCATTTTAACAAATTTGAAGTTGGGCGGAATGAGAACGACTTTTTAGCAGCTTTTGTCGCCGCGTCGAACGAAATTGCCCTAATGCGTTTCCTCTTTTTAAGACCAATCCCCCTTTCCCCTTTCCCCCCACAGTCGTCACGTGACCCCTCTCTTCACCCCGGGGTTCCCACTTTTCCCTAAGCTAACGCTATTTAATGTCCTCCATAACGCGGTGCAAATGACTACCCGCAAAGCTAAAAAGAAATGCGAAATTTCGGGGTTTTTTCGCCATTTGCCGCAAACCGAGCAACCAAAGGCCAAAGAGCGAAAGGCGACGACATCGGTGGTTTGCAGCGACGTTGGGGACACCACAGCTACTTTGGAATGAGGATCCAACTTTTATCATTTTTTTAAATGTAGGAGAATGGACCGACAAAAATTTGCTAATTCTTCTCATACCTGATTCTTTGCAGAATCACCAAATTTTGAAATACGAATTTGCCGTTTCAATTTGTTGATATTACATATTTTAACATCTTAATTTATAGAAATCTACCAATATATTCTCAAACCCCTGTTAAGACGGCGCAATATTTCGAAAAAAAATGGATTCCTGAAGATAGTTATTCAAAAATAATAATTAAACTTTTATTTTATTCAGAGTGAACCAAAAGAATCGGGACCCAAAAGATGTAAATTAGTCTCAATTTTATTGAATCACTCGTAAAGTAAAAGAAACATTCGGCACATTAATTGAACATGAACTATTTGTGCAATAATTATGTGCTTTGCATCTTCTAGTAATATATAATATGTGATTTTAAAAAAATGATTTTGATTAAAATGAGTTATTCTGATGAGTGAATAAGTGTAAATTGGCCATCTTGGTTTGGTTCGTCACGTGACCAGTTTGGCAAAGAGGTCATTGGTGAGTCAGAGATCATGTTTCAGACTCAATTTTAGACGAAGTTAGGTTCAATTCCCACTCAGGCTCTGGTGTCTGGTGCAACCCAAATCGCTCTCAGAAACCTATGTTGTGTGATTGGCGGCGTTTGATGCATCGATTGCGCGTCCAAATCAGAAATTCATTGCTACCAATTTCGTTTTTTTTATACAATACCAATAGCAAAACTTCCCATTTGCGTCGCCTCCTAAAGTGACGCGAACGACTCTAGCGATACCAGCGGACAAATGTGAAAAGTTTCCTAAAGATATTCATAAATCTACTAGAACTTTTATTTTAGTTGGGTTAAGGAACGTCCGACTCTTATAAAGGAGAACATGTTATTTTGGTACAAAAAATTATAAAAAAGTGTCTTTAATTAATGAATGAAAATCTTTGATTTCCGGTATTGAGCAGAAAAAATCAATTTTTAAAGTAGGACTTTAAAATAGTTACTCTATTTTCTGTATCTCTTTTTATCAATTCAATTCTTCTCTGGAGTCCAAATAAGCCACCAACGTCGACAATTGAAACCCAAATATCGCCAACCCAATGTCAACAAAGTCAAATGGACAAAATGGATGACACTCGAAAATAAACTTCCGTTTTACGAAGCGGAAATTTCTCGCAAGCATTGCCAAGAAAATTTGAAGAGTAAATATTCGGCAAACGTCATCTATAAGAAGGAGTGAATTTCTCAAAGAGAAGAAAAAGGTTTTCTTTCAATCACTCTCTTCGAAGCATTTACTACGAACGAAAACAATTGTGGCGGCGGCGCTCGCTTCAGGAATTTTTACATTCAATTCATCAAACAAAAACGCAATTTCTCCAGAAACAATATTTCTCAGTAAATCGCCCAGGAAAGAAAAAATAGAGACTTTCTGGTAATCTTACTTTTGAGTTTTCCAGTCGAATGGGACATAAGAGGCGATGAAGGCTGACTGCAAAACCGAATCTCCTTTTATCAACCCTTAGATCTCCAGAGTGAATGTTGCCACACTGAAAAAAGAAAATAACCATCTCTCTTATTAACACCTTCAAGACGTTCAAGACGCTCACATGCATTTGTCTTGTGCAAGGATGGCGTATTCCCAAAAGACGGCCAAAGGGGTTTGGCGAAGGCCAATCAATAAATAAGATCGATGGAGGAGCTAAAGAAAAAGAAAAAAGAAAATAAAAAAGAGAAAAGGATCATTAATGGAGTTGACGACTAAAAATAAAAATCGAATCGCCGCAAATGGCGAACAACTAGGAGATAAACATTCCAACAGAAACACAAAACAAATAAAAAATACACTGATCTGAAAAAATAACAGCGATTAAAGGTCGTTCACAGAAACACATTCCGCGTCCTCCGTTGCTGAAACGGAGGAAGCGGAATCCCCTCACTCCGCTACGTCGGTTCGACACCTCTTTTCCTTCTCACCCGTGTTGGGTGACGTCATCACCGGCTCGTCACTCACCAGTCCACCAACCAAATACAACATCCCAATGTTGTGGTGGTTTTTTTTCGCCAGCTGCGTCACCATGCGCACTCATGCTTATGGCAGATATTTTTCTGTCTGATTGGGGACAGTTACCCGTTGTGCATTGTCAACGAGCGAACAATCGAACCTAGCAAAAACCTCGCTCAATCAATCATACAGCAGTCCGCTAATTAATGTTGAGAGCACAGGCTTAATTCATCGGAGACTATTTTGGTCGACAACCAGACCCACATCCACAAAAGCGTCACCGGAAGCACTGTCATCGAGTCGTCCATCGTCTTTGAGAACCAATGACAACGACACCAAATGACATTGAGGGAAAATAATCCTAGTCGTTACCGTATTAGACCATTGACCTTGTACAGGTGGCGTCACCTGTGCAAGGTGAATTAAGGTCAGATGAACCAACCAGTTCCCGAAATTACTCTTGTTTAGATCCTGATGAGTTAGTTATCCGGCCTCATTCAAGTGAAGGATCTTACCATGAAGATACCACTTTAGTGTCAATGTGCAAAACCGTGAGGTACTTGTTATCTGGTGAGACTGTTTTTGAATTTGACGTGTCAGCAGACGCGAGTCACCATCCCCCTCCCCCTCATCACAGATTAGCCCAAAATGGCTCTACAACAGGTGCTGCGCATGCGCGAAAATCGGTCATGGTCCGTGAACCCGCTGTGTGGCAGTTAATTGTTGAATTTTCGCGCTCGGTATATTGATATCTTAATTAAAGTGGGGGGTGGGGGTGAGCCACGGGGGAGGGGGGCGTTCACAAAACGGAATAATTGTTCTATGCTGGCGCCTCGTGTGTCTCTCCGTGTAATTAAATTCATAATTCAGTTTGACGCCGTCGCTGCGTACATGTCGTTGTCCCGCACTTTGGGCACTTTGGGCTCGTTGGGTGTGTTAAGGGGGAGGCGGGGGGTCGGGGGCGATGGGAACAATTTCGGATGCGCTTCACGATTTAGTGAGGTTCGTGCACTCGCGCACCATCTGACTGCGAACATTCTTCAAAAGAGGTTCCTCCGAGGACCCGCGAACTCATCAACGAACTGACAAACTTTGAGGCAGCTGTCCAGAAGATCAGATAGTGGAAAAACGTATGATGAAAACCCCTTGCTTTGTGTGATTGCCTGACCACACGGGGCAGCAACAACATCACTCACTCCGATCCACCTCACTTCGATACCTCTTTTCTTTTTCCGATAAAATCTGATCGGTGCATTGTGTGATTGTCTGATCACACGGATCACCATTGGATAGGCGTCAGATGGCGCATAGTTGATGCTATCGCCTGATGGCGGCGCTGTTTGCCTTTCTCGGTGTGGAGTTGGCTTAGCCCGTGTTGCCAATTTCGAATGCAACGATGCTTCTTATTTAATATTAATGCCATACTTTAATGCACGTCTAGTAGCCATTCTCCGTTTCCGAAAATTGATTGCGTTCTCGTGTGCGAGCCCTTGTAGGGTTTGTCGGTGGGCGGATGCGGATGCGGCTTAATGTGTCGGCCATGTGTCACATACGCCGCAGGGACGTGTCACGTACGTTTTAATTGCCATAACCGTGTTACTGTTATTGCGCTATTTAGTGAATCGTTTAAGTCGTAGAGGCGGCTGTCATTTCCATTAAGAAGGACTGGCGGTCGAGGCGAAGAACAGAGACACTGCACCAATTCTGGACTATTTCAAAAATTGATTTTTTTTTCTATTAAAACACGGTACACTGTAAAAAAAAAATGACGGATGCGTAGTTCTGCTATGCTGCATATCTTCCACGTAGAACTACGTTATTATACTTAACAATCGTAGTCACTGGTGGGGTTTGAACCCAATTTTAAAGATGCGAACACCTTTAAAATTTGGAGACGGAGCAAAAATGAGAATTGTGTTGATTGACATCGCTTGGGTCTAACAAAACAAATTAGTAAATAAATATCTAATCCGAATTTTTTTGTAAAGACAAAGTAAAATTTTGATGGTAATTGTTGAATAAAGCAAATCAATTTTTAAAAATTATCATAGCGAACCAATTTTGACCAGATAAATGTGATACATCGAATAAAACAAAATACGTGCGTTAACTTTCGGGGTGCGTTGCACTTTCAATGCCATTGGGTGACGCCATCTGTATAACGGGAAAGCGTTTTCGATCTCGATCAAGCCCAATTCAAATTTTTCGAGTTCGCTCAAGTATGCTCTCAACGTAACTCGAATATTTGAGTGGGGCGTTTGACAAAAGAGTCTGGACAAGTCGTTCCAGGTGTCCGGTTGTTTGTGGGGCGCGTTGGGTCGCTCGCATTCTCTTCCGGACTACGTCAAACGGAAGTTAGATTTGACTTTGAGCGTTTTGCCTGGCGAGGATGTGTACGACCTATTTCTTAAGTGACTGTCTCAAGTTTCCTTTTCGAGTGATTTAAGCGGCGGCAGATAATAAAGAAACTGCGACAATAAGGTCGCCATGAAAAGGCGCTCCGACAACCAAACGCAGCCAAAAAGAAAAGTCGTATTCGGATTTCAGAAAAGACAATACTAACCGCACTGAAAACACAATTCTTCGAATGGAGACGTCTAACCCTTTCAATTCTTTGACGCAGACAGCCCTAATGGTCTGCAACTTCAAGATGTGTACATCTTATTGTTTCGGTTTTATTAAACGGGAGTAATTTCTGTCAGGAACATAACGTGTTAGTAGCGATTTGGGCCAAAAGGGGTCGCCCATTTCGCACTTTGTTTTCAGCCGCGAACGTCGCTCGCAAATTTAAAAGTCCATTTCAGCAGACTTTCGGGTGGTTTACCCCTCCATTCCCCCTTCTCCTCCTCCTCCCCTTGATACCCCCTCACTCTCTCCCTGGAAGTGAGCACTTTATTTTTCGAAACTTTTGCTCCATTAAAGCTCGAGCTAAATCACGCTTTCAAAAGCTCCGCATAAACTTGCGAGCAAGCTCCGCCCACTGCGCTCCAAACGGCCATTTAACTCCCCTCTCCCTTTTTTTGACAATGGGGGGAAGCATCAGATCCGCTGTCTGTTTAATGGGGGCAATGGCACAGGGCACATAAAATAGTTTCACGCCCTCGGGATGACATATTTCCTGTCATCTCCGCAAACTGCGCGGCGACGCTGCAAACTAAGGCGTACATATCTCGTGAACGCGACAACTTAAAGAGCAGCAATATGTTTAACACTGTAGAGCAAGTGTAAATTTCATGGTGCTACGCTACGCCGTTCGTGAGCTCATAAAACACACACAAGAAAGCACCAATAATCGTAGAATTAGATTTAACGACTAAACCAACTGGGAAAGTCTGGAAGTCGTCTTAAGAATTTACTCCTTCCTTTACAGACGTCTTGAAAATTAATTTACTACCTATTGCAAATCTTATAGTGGACGTCTTAATTTCTAGTTCATCCGAATTGACCGAATTAAACCGAATAATATCTGCATTTGTCAATTCCACCAGTTCTGCCAAAAATTAAATATTGTCCAGTATAAAATAATAAAAAAATAAGATCTACATGCAAAACAAAATGACATCCATCCAAATATTAATAAAAATCTTAAGAAAAGTTCGAATGTGGATCTCCTCCCCTGACATTTATTTCGATTTTGTGTAAGCCCAGGGTGCAACAAGCTCACGACGGAAGCCGTCGACCCGATGATTCGCAATGGCAGCGGACCAAACATTTATACCCTTTGATGTCGATCACGGAAGCACAACAACAGCGAAAAACGCCAAGTTTCCAAAACAGCGAACGCTTCTCTATTTTTCTCCCACAAATCGATGATGTCATTTCAACTCCCCCCCCCTCGTTTTGTGAAGGAAGACTCACCAAACCAACTCCATTGTTCATTTTGAGGGTTCCTCCACTCCAACCCACCCCCACACACCCTTAAAGCGAATTTACATCTTATTTCATGTCGTTATACTGTTGCGTTCATGAGATATGAATTTAATAAACAACTATAGAAAAGTTGGCCTAGATAGAGAACTATCTCCAGTTTAAGAATATTCGAATTAATATAGTCCATTAATAATAATGCGCCCTTTGTCGTGAGCCCAGATCCTACTAACATCTTCGTTCTAGATCTTAGAGCTCGCTGTTCCTCCTCCTCCAAAGCTAAGTCCGCGGGTAATCTGCCAGCCACGCCGTTATTGTCTATTACATTCCGATTCCAACAAATAATTATATCCTTTTGCCGTTCCGTCATTTCTTTTTGCCCTCTTTATTGGCACTGACTCAGCAAGCCACTGACAAATAATTACTCGCCCTGTTCCCCCAATTCTCTTATTCCGAAAGCCAAAAGCCCACCCGCAGGTCCGCACACATTGGCCCGACAAATGAATGAACGACAACGAGATGGACGGAGAAAACTCGAGAATCCATTGCTGGAAATGTCAATTTGATTGTGCCTAACGCCAACGTACGTTAATCACCAGCATGCTAACACTTGTAGAGAAGTCGATCGCCGCACGAGAAGATATGCCCCCAAACAAAGTGACATTTCCCATGCAGCCAAACGATGGAATGATGACGCTTTCGTCTCTCACATATCTTTGGTCTGCGCACAAAAAGCAATGACATATTGCGATCACCACGAATCGATGAAAATGCCCAAATTGTTCGCGCATCTGAAAGACAAATGCTGCCAATGACAAATGAACACGGTCTGTGAACGGCTAATAACCACATAGGGTGTGGCGCCATCTATCGCCCAAAAGCAAACCAATCTGGCTTCAGCACGAATGAAAATTAATATTTTTTCTTGGGATCAATGAAAAAATTCAAAACAAATAACGTACTTTTTTTTCCAGACACCGCTTTCTGCTTCTAGGCTTTTCAGTTCGCTGAATCAAACCAAATTAAAACAGGTGCAGGTCTACAATTTCGAAAGATGTTGTTTTGCGAATATCATTAGTTCAAAATCTAGACGTCACTTGATATTTTATTTTTAAAAACAAATTATGGCAGGTGTATGGTGTGATTGCCTCTCAACAGGGCAGCAGCCCGGGGCAACACCTGTCAGATCCGATCCGCCTCACACCACACCTTCGGTTCTAGACCTCTTGTCCTCCTCGACATAGGTGTGACGTCAGTGAGTCTCTCCCGTGTCAGTGACGTCAGCACCTGCTCGATACTCGCATTCCCGAGGATGAAGGCACTTGTTAGGAATTCCTCTCGGCCGGGAATTGAACCCGTGATCGTGCAACCTTATCGTGATAGAAAAATGTCAAAGTGATTGTCAAAGTTTCATAATCAGATTGTTCGATCGTTTGGCATCGTACAGTGAAATTAACAACGTTTATGTCTGGTCTTCAGGAAAAATGAAGACTACTGTACTATTCTGTATTTTAATTAAGTCGTGTCCCGGAATAATTGGCGTCGTTAAAAATGAACTAGCAGATTCTCTCAGATTACGTTTACTTAGTTCGATTATAGTCCGTCCGAAGTCTTAAGAATAGGAAGAATAAGAAAAATCCGGGTGTCGAATGCAATTAGTGCTTAGCAAATGTGTGTGTTATTGTGCAGTGCGTACGCCGGAATCCTTGGAAGAATATCCCAAAGGAGCGCCTATGCATAGGTATAGGTATAGGAATACCTGTGTGATTTCGAACAATGCACCTTTATCCAATTACACTTTTTTTCTAGATCAGCGATGGTGTGGAGTTGATGCGATTGGCCGATGGGACGAGACTAGATCGGGGGAAGAACAACTGGTGTGGAGACGAACTGAGACCCCAGTCAAATACGTCTTGCTTTTGGGGAGAATTCGGGAAAAACATTTTCAACAATTCCGACATTCCTGAAATTCTTTTCAAATCGATACTTGAGAAAAAAAAGAAAAACATAAATCTTATCCAATAGAAATTATTTCACGATAAATTGAAATTAGGTTCATTTCAGATCATTTAGAAATATTTTATATTCTTGTATCATTTCAGTTTCATTCCATTAATTTCATTTCAGATTCATTCATAATTAAATTCATTTCAGTTTCATTCAAATAAATAAATTTCACAATTTTTTCTATCAATCTCAAATAATAAATTCCATGAATTTTTAATTAACCATTTCATAATGCATAATTCATTTAATAAAATTTATTTCAGGTTCATTCATTAATATTGATTTCATAATTCATTCAATTAAATTCATTTCACAATTTTTTCAATCAAACCAAAATAATAAATTCCATGAACTTTTTCAATTAACCATTAATTAAAAACACCAAAAAAAAGGTGACATAAAAGTACTATTCCATAAGTATTGCAATACATGAGATCACATAATATAATACTTAAATCTAATACATTATTTAACAATTCATATGATAACATTCATTTCCTAATTATCTCCATGTCGTTCATTACACAACCATTCAATTAAATGCACTTATTATTCAAATAATAACATTTACAAATTAATAAATTACATTATATTAACACAAATTCTACAAATTATTTTTATCGTTTTGTTTGCCACAAATTCATTTTTAGCAGAACACCTCCATAGTACCAACACCTTCCAACACCAAATAAGATTGATGGGCTCGAACCCATAACCCCTTGTTCAGTAGTCACACGCCCAATCACATGAACGACAACTATTATTTCCGTGTTATTTGTTTTTAAGCAAGTTAATTAGAAAAACTAAATTTACATAATACCTGTAATTTAGTTGCAATTCTGCTTGGTGTCAAGATGAGGATAGCATGGTGGACGTGAGCCCTAACATTGACGGGGACCTGAAAAAGCAAGCTAAGGGACTCCTGAAGATGGCCACACATTGTTGGTACCAATACACCATTGCATTTGGCAAAACGAAAATAGACAAAGGATCGGTCGCTTCAATCCCAAACACAAAGTCCAGGCACACACCCAGCACATAGAAAAGCAATTGCCTAGCAATTTATCACCATTCAATACAAGGGCTCGAATCACGGATAAGTTCATTGTTTTTCGCTTTGAGCGTTAGATAGGAGATTAAGAGTGTGTGTGTGTGAGAGAGGCTGGAGCGAAAAAATATTGGGACGTCGTCGTGATCCAAAGAAGAAAAGGATACCGGAAAAGTTTCCCTCTTAACTCGAGGCTCTATTTCCTTTATCATCCCTCCTCCCACCCCAACCCCTTCACCACCACCACCATCCTCGCACTTGGTGGATAGATAACCCTCTCCTTTGTTCTTCCCCACAATGTGATTCGGGAATCGACTGCACCCAGGCAGCGAAAGAACAAAAAACAATGACGTCGCCGTATCGATTACACGATACATGTGTACCTGTACATGTACCTGACGTCAACCATGCGGGGGCGGTTCAGTGAAACCCATGTAGAAATCCATAATCCAGAAATCCAGAAATCCAGAAATCCATTCAGAAATCCATAGAATTATTTGGTCTACATTTATCACTGGGGATGGTTTCTTGTCTAAGGCAGATGTTATTAATCTAAGGTTTAGGAAAAATCTAGAATTTTCTTATGTCTCTACATGCAGGTGAGTTGCCAGACCAGTTATCTTTGATGGTGGAGCTTCTGATCCCGGTAGTAACCCGCTTCAGTCTTTCTATAAAAATTAAAAATTAATGGCCAGCAGGTAATTAGCGAAACTCTAATTATCCCAACTAGATTTATCACCATCCAAAATCACTAAACCTAACTCTTCGCATAAAATATGTTAGCATTTATAATTTTTAGAACGACAATTTTTATAATTTATATATTCCATACTTATTCCTGACTTTACCAACGAATATACACACCTTGCGCTTGTTAGCATTGTCAAAGCCGAGTCTTTTATTTGGACAGAAGCGTACGTCTCGAGTCCAGTTCATCAAAATCAATTCCTTTCGTTTCTGGCACGCAAAAGTAAATGTAGACAGCCCCAATGATGCAGAAGCCCGCGTACAACCAGAAGGTGTTATAAATCCCAATCAACATGCCAAGATGCAGGAACGTCTTGTTGATCAACACAGTCACCAGATTGAAGTTAACCTCTCCGAGACTGCATGCAAATCCTCTGGCGTTGGTGGGAAACATCTCGCTGGTGACGAGGAAAGGCAAGGTCATACTGCTCAGGCAGCTGCCAAAGACGATGACCATCATCGAGACGAGCGCCAGCCAGGAGAACCAGTCCAACGTGAAGCGCTTCTCCAGTTTGAGAGACAGGAAGAAGGCTCCCAAGGTCACCCAGCCAACAGCCATGACAACAAATGAGGACATCAGTAGGATTCGCTGCTGCATTCGCCCGATGAGAAAGTTCGAAGCCAGACAACCCATCACAAAGGACACACCCACCACTATGGTCTGCGTGTAGGAATCGAGATGACTATGTGACCACTGGAATATGGTGACAGTGTAAGTACGCACCACAACGACACTGGATAGAGCAGTGGCCAGAAATATGGCTTGACTAATCAACAGGTTTTTGAGCATGGGCTGACGAAAGTAGCTGCTCCACTCAGGTTTCTGATCAGTGATATACACGGATTCATTAACTTCGTGAGTGAGATCCCTTTTTAAGACATATTCAGTAGAGTTTCCCTGAAGCCACAGAGTCACCTGAGTAGCTTCTTGTGGTCGGTTGTGCAGCCGCAGCCAGCGTGGGGACTCTGGTAGCATCAACATTAGTATAGTCAGTAGCACCGGTGGCACCAGGCACATGATCGCCAGCCAGTTCCAATGAAGGTAAGCACCTGCAAGATATACTAATAAGGTGCCAGCATTGAGAGTAGTACGGATCAGGGATGTAAGGGTGCCTCGAATGTGCGGCGGCGATATCTCGGCTATATACACATTGATGGCAATCATCAGCAGGGGGTTGCTGAATCCGATGAGGAGGTTGCCAACAATAAACATGCTTGCATTAAAAGATGTGATCGAGATTATCCAGCCAGCCACCGAAATAAGAGGGGTGAGCATCAGCGTGGCTCTTCGGCCCCATTGGTCAGCCAGGGTTGCCGAGATCAAGGATCCCAGTACAGCACTCATGTAGGGGACACTTCCGTACCACGTCTGTTCCTCATCAGTGACGTGGAACGGGTTGAGGTTGGCATTGAGGTCCGGAATGGCTGGTGACGGATAGCCGATGCTCATGCCAATGACCAGGCATCCGACACAGGCTGCCAGGCTGGCCAGCACCACACGAATCAGCCCGAGGCGAGTTGTACTAGTCCTGGACTCAGTATTGGGATCTACCTTTACCTTTCTGTAGTCTCCAATCTCCTGGAACGAACTCCCCGACTCACCATTCTTGACAGTTAGTCCCATGATCGGTGTTTTGTTGACCACTTCAGTGGAAGATACTGTGTCCAATCTCTTTTTAAAGGTTACCTCAATGAATTGGTACCACACAAGATTCACTTGGGAATGTATTTAAACACTGCTGATGACAAACTGAGTGCAAATGGAATGTTTGTAGGAGCCATCCATGATCTCCGTTCAATTCCAGCCGATTGCCTGCAACAGTCTGGCTAACTACTGTCGATAATACTGTTACTTTGATGCTCCATTGCCGAAATTTGAAATGTGGAGCAGGTGTGTCGATCAGGCGGCCACACTACACTGTCGTGTTCCATTAGCTGATGATTAGCTCTGTGCAGCAAATGGACGAGGTTATAATTCTAGCTATACAGCTCGTATATTGCATAAAGAATAAATTACAAAATGGTCACCATATGCGAGTGGTTTTCAAATTCTCGGGTTTTCGAGGCTCAACCAATATGTTGCCGTTTTCAATACAACGTCATTCAGAAAATCATCTTGAAACAGTTTAGTCTCTCCTCTAAAAATAGCAAGAAACCGCCAACAAAATGGCGCGTGTGTTGGTAATTCCTGTACTATGGCTAGGGGCCTACCTAATACACGAAAATCGTGTAATACGAAGAGTTCCGTGCATATCCGTGTAATTTCATGGCCAAGTTGTTGAAATTTATAAAACAGTTGATCGAACAGCGACCATCGATAGTATCGTATCATTCAATCTTTTATGAACGCATTTTCGTTCAGTGAAAACGGCATGAATTATCAAATTTTCAAATGGCAAAATCGTTGCCATTAAAACCATTAAAGCCATTTAAATTCGTCTGTACTGGAGGAGATTGATGGGCTGATTTGAAATAGCCCGTGCAATTATCGTGTAATTGCCGTGAAGAAGCCGTGTAAACAGTACCTCCATGTGTTTGGCAGGCCCCTAGCTATAGAACATCTGGGCCGTTTCTACGTGTAAATAGGTGGGACGCATGTATAAAATTATTAATATTTTAATTTGCAAAATATGTAGAGAACATAGTGGTAAGCTCTTGATGGTCTCAGACCTATCAATTATCCGGATACACAGATGACGAAACAGTTGCGTCACAGTTTAAAAACAAAATACTCATTCACAATGAAGAATCTAATGCAGATTTGCTTCGAAAGACTACAAGCATGGCATTAGAGTATTCGAGAAAAAACATTAAACATTAATATGTCGAAGCAAAATTTAATTATTGGCCCTCGCTTTACTTTGTTTAAAATACTCATCAAGCGCCATTTTGGTCAAGTGGAGACGCCATCTTGGAATTTTCCTTTTGAATGGCAATTCTTAAAACTTTAACAGCGGATATCTCGAGAAATACGCAACATCGAGGTCTGAAATAAATTGCACTCAATTACAAATTAGTGGAACTATCTTCGGCTCAAATTTTATTTAATTTCTTTAAGCTGTTCGTAACTGTCAGGCCAAACTGTCATTTCGTCGATTTTGTGTTATTATATTGTTATTCGATGTGCGTAAATTTGTCCATAAATGCATAGGTGTCAAGCTTTATTGTACAAGTCGTCACTTATTTCGTCATTTCGCAGCTCGGTCATAAAAATCGATGCTCTCCCAGGTGTCGGATACAATAACCTTGAGTTCCCCTAATATTCCGAAAAATAATTGATGATTTAAATGAGTCCGTAATTACGTCAGCAACCATCCATTCAAAGTGCAATGGAAATTAACAGCATTGTCGAACCTCAGCACCATTGAAGGTCATTTCAGATGTAGGTCACTCTCATACAAAGGTGGCCTAGTCCACCTTATAACCACCAAATACGCTTCCACCTAGCCAGGCTTCGAGCAGGGCGAATTGCTCATGGTCAACTCGGGGTCACCATGAGGCCCGCGATCAGCCGCACCTGTGCGGGTAGTGCGCGAAGCGGAGAATGCACGGGCCGGTGAATGTTTAATAATTGTGGGCAGATGCTCGAACCTGTCGAGGGGATGTGGAAATCGGTCAATAACTATATCGAGCTCGGGAGCAGACCCCGACACGGCTACAGCAGGTGTGGTGGCCGCACATGGCCACCCCCGCCGCCGCCACCTGGTGACGCAATGATGAAATGGAAATACAAAACCATTAACTTCGCTTTTGCCTGTGTACCATGCCGAGGTCCATGCAATATGTTGTTGTCAAAATTCATTATTTTTGGTTTAGTAAACACCAGGTCAAAGAATCCGGCTTCGCACGGGATAGGAAAAATAGTGATGCGCGATTTCATTCGAAAAGTATAAAACTATCGAACCTATCGCGCATCATTTTAGAAGCTCTAGTACTCATTCAAACCTCCCTCCGTTATTCGTTAAATCGTTACTCTACACTACAGACTCTGTGATATTTTATATATATGTTGATTAAATTCATATCTAATGAACGCAACAACAAAATAACCTGAAATAAGTTGGGTTTCCGTAGAGCATCGTGATAGTGCACACAGTGTAACTTTCATGGCGGTGCGTTATGCCGTTCTTGAACAATTAATCACGGACAGACAACCAACTTGGTTTTATTCAATTCGAATATGTTTTCTCCATCATGATCATTTTTTTTAATGTCCTGGACAAAACGAGAAATCGATGCTTCAATTGACGAACATAAAGTTTTTAGTAAGTTTTACCTGTGAATTGCTCTAGGCAGACAACACCATATTGGACGACTGCAATTCCCAATGCCTATCTAAGAGTTAGGAGACACGAACAAAGCTGTCACTTTGTCGTTTTATTCGGAGGAATTCCGCTAGGATCTCTGACGGCGATCGAAGCTCCCCCTCTTAAAGTTCTTCGAGAATCCAAGCGAGAGTGGCCGGGTCCGAGACGCCGAGATTTGTAACGTCGTTTGCAGACTATCAACGGCCGAATTAATTTTTTCCTTCTGGTCCCAACCCCATCTCAAGTACTGTATATATCCCCAAGAGTCTCCTATCTCTTTCTCGCATTCAACTCCCTTTAACCTTCCCGGTCCTTCCGCTAATCGAGGAGCGCTCTATGTCCCGAGCAACTGGTCTCCTGACCAAACTGACCCCTCTCAGGTTCTCAGGACACAATCCCTGCCAGCTGCGTTGCTGGGACTAGTGCAGGAATGATTGCCTGTACGTGGGAAGCCTCTAAAAGACAGAGATGTTGTCTGGGATGAAGGCCGATTGGGATACGCCGGGTCACGTACCGCCTAGGACAACGGTAACTAAACTTTTTTTGGGGATTGCTCTGGGGTAGGTACCCAAGATTATGCTGAAAATCAACGCTTAGTGTTATTATTCTGGTCCGTTAATTTCAAATAAATTCAATTTTAGTTCGTTGGTTCAAATGTGCTGTGAATAATCCAAAACAAAGTTTGACTTCCCTGGTCTGTAACTAGATATCTCTCAAGAACAGCGTAACGCAGCACCATGACATTTACACTGGATGCCTCACATTTCAGATTTAATAAGTATTTAATATAGAAATTTAATAAATAAAAATAAAACTACCTCTGTGGACGCCGACGAATTGCGATTCTGAACAAGTTCTGGATCGTGTGGGGAAAATTGCATGCTGACATGTGTCGCCATCTACCGGCAGTTGGGGGAGGCAGAGTGGCGGGAGATTTAAATGAGGCTGTTGATTGGGGTTAAAAGGAGTGAAGGTGGCTAATGACGTAACAAATGCAGAGATACTTTAGTAAACTTTAGGACTACCGGAAGCCGCGCTTCCATGGACTGAAGCGCGATAGTAACGAAAAATTCGAGCGAATTATCAGGTGTTTGGCGGATTTGTTTACATACAACAATACTGCGGTCCTGAGACAGTTCGCTGCTGTTGTCTAGCTACCTGGGTAGGCCAACTATTTTAAGAAGGACTATCTTGTTGGGCAAGTGGTTCTGAAGGAAGCGCGCACCATATTTTTGGAGCCACCGGGATAGGCGCCAGCAAAGCCCGACGCAGTATCAAATGCAATTTGGTCGCGCTTTTGGATGGATGCCGTCGGGACGAAAGTAGTCCACAGACACATTCAAAATCATGTTCACGGTTTCATTTTTTTCGCTCCATCACTTTTGGAATGCAAAAAAAAAATTCGGAAACAATATTTACGGGTTTAAAAAAGCAACACACACTAGCAATTTGGTTCCGCTCTATCGTGATTGAAGCGGATGTGTAGAACGTAGAAACGACGTTGAACGAAACTGGCAAACAGCAAACGTCAAGTTCAAACTGAACAGCACATTCATAACTACATAATGACAACGTCACAAAATCATCCAATCACAGCGTTCCGCAGTTTTATAACTGCACGTGCGCTAAAACTACACGTTGCAAACTATCTTTCCATGGAATCTAGTGACATTATAGTTCTAGAATTTTAAGTTCGTTGGTTTAAAATTACAGGGTGACAACAGGCAACTGTACTCTCGTTGAACAATAACGGCAATGGGAAAATCTTAGGGAATGAAAATAACTCTATACTTTAATTAGAAACGTGATAAACATTTTAATATACAGTACTCGTGTGTACGTTTACGAACACAGTTGTTGGTATCCTAATGTAAAATTCAATGTCTCTGCATAATTTATGAACTCATCTAATTACTATGTTGTACGCCTGTTGGTAAAAGCCATTATAATTTTTTCGGTGATGAATGATATTTGCGATGGGAGATGTGTTTCAAAGCCTTAATTTGCATAAATGGTGAATTCGCGTGCGAATATTCCTATACGAAAAAAAGCTATTCAATTTATTTTGGATTTCGAAGGTGCGGCGATCACGGGTTCAATTCCCGTCCGAGACCTCTGGAATAGTTCGTGAGAGAAATTCTTACCCACGCTCATCTTCCTCGAGAATGCGAGCAAGGCCACTGATTCATTTTGTTTGGTTATTTTAAACTTTTTTAACAACAGGTGGCGCCACTTTCTATGCCGCGGTAAGCCTTGTACCTTCATAATTTATTCAAGTCTGTGTAGAATATATTTTTACCTGGTCGGTTTAGAGTTTCTCGGAGTTTGAAAAATGATGCACTCAAATGGAATAAATGTAAACGTCGATCACGTTAATATGGCAAATCCGAATATAAAAAAATTTCCAATTACGGAGCTATCATTTTTCGTATTAGAAGAGAAAAACGACTGAAAGAACATAATAATTGATCAAAAAAGTAATTTACTATTCGAATGACTCGTGGCGGCGGCAACTCCGAATCATCTGAATAATAGAAGCCATTTGATGCGTGCCGTCTTACATCACATTTGCATAATGTACTCGAGACCTCCAAGGTTAGTTCAGTGGAAAAAGAACTGAAAGTTCTCCGCATTCATTTGCTGAGAGCTAATCTCGGACTTTAACATCACGAGTACACGTAATTCGAAATTATGCCTAGACTTTATGGAACCGTCTCATTTAGAAAGTGTCACGAATGTCACATGACATATGACGTCACACGACGTCCGCAGCCACCACAGTTCACCATTACCGCATGTCACATGTTAATTTCCCGAAAGGACAAAGAAAAAACACATCTGTTGTGTTCTAAGTGTTCCAGTATCGTCTGGTCACACTGTACAATTATAAGTCAGTCCAACTATAATGAAATGAGCTGACAGGGTTTTCCAGTTTCATTAGGCCTACCTATCTTTTAGCATACACTGCCTTTTGTAATCGTAACTATGAAATACGTTCCTATTCATCATCTTTTAAGTAATTGCCTTTGGTTCCTTCCTACTTCTCCGGCGCAGCTCATTAGATAATGGCTTCGTTTTAGAAGTGAGTGCATCGAATTTCTTATTGCAGAATAATGTACACTTCAAGCCAACGTTGATTCATTAACAACGAGAAACAAACCCATGAAAAATAGGAATAAATTACGAGCATTGCAAAATATTTCTTCACAATTTCTCCGACCAACGACTTTTCACATAATAAATTAGACTTAAAACGCAGGGGTTTCTTAAAAAATTTACGCTTCGCGCACATTTAACGCTTCAATAATCAGCAATTAATAATTGAGGTTTAACTTTGTTTGAATTTGAATTTTGTTGCTGTTTCAAAAAACACTCACAATTTATTTTACACAGAAATTACCAAACTTTAAATGCTTGTTTCAAAAATTTTGCGCTTCGCGCAATTTATTTATTTTTTATTCAATGTGGAAATCATAAAATGAAAATGTTACTCAAAACGCATTAGGCAAGTTCTCTTTTCAATTTCATGGTGATAGATATATTTTTCCATTTTTTAATTACAATTTTGGCACATCAAATCAACACTTACTACATAGCTCTGCATAAAAATAATGAAATTTAAAACGCAGGTTTGTATAAAAGAATTCGTTTCTCGCAGAATTAACTCTTCAATCTGATAAGATTTCTCACTTGTACTTTACTTAACACAAAAATTGTAAACTTTTGAATGCAGGTTTCGTAAAATTTGTGCTAAGCGCAATTTCACCTTATCATTTAATTATTTTTTAAATGTGTACAATTTTGGCTCGTCAAATAAACACTAACAACGTAGTTTTGCACAGAAACGTTACATTTAAAATGTAGATAAAAACAAATTCGCTATAAGCAAATCTAACTCATGTTATAATTTTTTTTCAGTAATTGATGCCCTACCACATAAAATTAGCACTGATATTTCTTTTTACACCAAAACTATTATGGTGTGAAGGCAAATTTTAAATTCGCTTACATCGCCAGCTCTGTAGGTTGCGCCCCCAGTGGCGAATGGGCAACCATTCGGCCACCAGGGGAGCCACCGTCCCACCGTCGGCTGACCCGTGCTCAGATATTGTCGTCTGCAAAACGGCCTCGAGATGTTCTCCGCCAGAAAACCAGACTATTCAATATATGTAATTGTAATTGACGTATCGACTTGTTGTTTTCCTTCGCGTTCGCGCTGGCCAAGTCGGGCCGAGGACATTATCATCGTAAGATTTTTGCAATGGCACAATCCGGCCTCCTGCCGTCTATGGGCCGGGAATTTTGGTCCCAAAGCCTTGAATCCGCACGGGATTTTGCGGTGCGAAAATCGGCACGCCGAGTTTGGACGTTTGGGCTTCTCTCCAAATTCGGATGCCCGGTTCTGTGTCCCGGGTACATGCAGCCCAACGCACGGACAGCAGGGCCGGAAGTCCTGCTCTCCTTGTAAAGAGGGATCAGGAGGCCACCGTTCTACCGCGTGGAGTGAGAAGAAACAACTGCAACAACGAAGTGATCGTCGCACAGTAAGACGCTCCCCTAACATTCTATTCGAACTTTCATATTTGTTGGTACAAATCGAAATTAGCCAAATGTTTTTCTCTGCTTAACCCCAAAACATTGAGGATGGAGAGGGGCGCACATTTCTCCTCTCGCCCCAGGCGCCATAAAGACTCCATATACGATTGTATCCCCTTCGAGTCATTTGCGAGGCCAGAAAGAAATCGCGAATAGAAATGTCCCGAAAGTCTCCATTTGACAACTACTACCCTGCGTCGATGATGACGCCTTTCCTTCGCGATCGCAGCGCCCTCTGCGTTCGAGTATAACGATCGCCTGTAACCAGTTCTAGGCGCCTGCTCGTACTTGGATCGTAGAAAATAAAATCAGAGCCAGTCCTAAGGGATCGGGACCGGTTTCAATTTTGTTGTTAGACGGAATTAATTGTAAGTCAGGCGCTCCAGCTTCGGGGGGGTCAAAGTACGTTTACGGTTCTCCCGCGTTTCTCTTTATCCCTTTGTAAAGTGTATTCCAGGATGCTGTGAGCGCAATCCCATCCGGATGTCCCAGCATTCCCAGCAGAGCCAGGCCCAACCCACGGATGCATGTTTCATGATGTTTCAGTCGCTCGGCCGCTGCCATGAATACGCGAGTTGAGTGGTTGCGGGACGCTGATTGGGGGCAACTGACAAACGACTGGTGGCGACACCTGGGTATGTCCAAACTGTGCAACTACACTGTAGACGAGGAAGCGAAAGCAATTCAATTAAGACTGCGTTCACATGTCTGGTCACTTTGTCTAGTCTAGGCTTCATACCTACACGACTTTATTTCCATTAGAAAGGAATCTCTCTCATCCGATAAAATACGGAGGTCTCGGTCTGGAGTTGAACCATCGATCACTGGATTAGTACTAACCACTACGTCACTCGGCAACTCCTCTCCACCCAAGAGCACCAAATAAAAAATGGTGGTTAAAAATACAATTTTCAAATTGTGCTTTCATTCAAAAATCCTTGGATTATCTTAAAATACAATTATTTCTTAAAGGAGGAAAAAGATCTGAAAATTTAGAAATTGTTTTTTTTAAACTGTCAGTGCCAAAGTAATGCAATGGTTTTTAACCCCATTAAAACATTTTGACGTTATTTTGACGACATGTAGTTGAAATTCGCGTTCTCAGTTAACTATTCTTATGAACAATTCCAAACATTTTATGATTCGTGTCATTAGCTAAATTTAAGAGAATCGAATTGCTCCCAAATAAAAATAAAATTCAACGTGCTCTCCGATTTGCATTTCAACTTATTTCCAGTGTAATTGAATTATTCTATTGCAAGAAATGAACATATGCAGAAAAACGAACGAATAGAGCGAACTAAAATGAAAGAAACAGGTTGCGTTGTTTCCAAGGCGGGTTGCGTCGCGCCATTTCCGTCCTCGCAACTTCGACAGTGGCTCAATCGACGTGGTCAACCATAGAGAAGAAATACTTCCATTTTCTAATTTCTCGGTAGCTCCAGAGTTAGTTTTAGGTCACAGTGGCTGCTATACAGTAGAAAAGGGGGAAATGTGTATGAGCATCTCGCCCATACAAAGCCATTGGCGAACGCGTCTCCCTTCTCTTCTCTAAGCTCTCATGTGCTCAGCGAAAAGAAGAAGCTAACTTAATCTAACCTACGACCACCCACCACCGTCAAAATGGGCACCCCAATAGTCTCCTCAGATCCCGGGACTACAAATAATTAGGCCTAACAAGTTACAGGTGCATACTCTGTACATTTGTTATGCTGCGGTTGGTGTCAATTTCATGACGTTGCGTTACGCCGTTGGTGAGCTATTCAATCGCTTCGACTATTGTTAACTGCATCGTAGGGGTAGGAAGGTTTCTTGTGACATAGTTGGTGTTCGCCATCTGTGCCCGTGACGCGGGTTCGATTCCCGACCGAGATCTCTGACATTTTTAGGGTGAGAGAAATTCCTTCTGCACGTCTTTCTTCGGAATGGAAGTAAAACCGTGCCGTTAAGATATCAAGTGCACATTAAGGGTGTCTACCTAGGTAGCTTATACTAAGTCAGGGCTAGGCAAAATACCGGATCACTCCCTGTTGGAGTTTTAGGACGAACACGAAGGATTATTGTTTTTCTAGAATCTATACTGTTTCCGAATTAAAGCAATTTTCCCTGTCGATTGGCAACACTGTCGGATTCCGCGTAATTCCCCGTGAAAATAATTCGTGCTCGAATGAACTAACGTCAAATGGCGAATCACGTAGCGCCCCCCTTCGGCGAGACTCGCGATAATAAATTCACTTAGCAATGGAGTTAGTTGTTGGGGGCGCGTAGCACTAATCAGAATCGAACTGTGGATCCCAGGAGGCTAAATGTGTACTAGTGAAGGAGAGATGAGCGCACGTATCACAAGCAGTAGTCGACCGTTAAATTGTTTATTTTCCCATATCTACCCTTCCCCCCA
>JAQGBY010002284.1:0-23868 GCA_034698785.1 Mycogona germanica
AGTTACTTCACATTTAACGTTTGCGTTTATCGCGTGTCATCGTGTAAACGTAAAATAGCCGGTTAATTTAAACAATTTATTTTTTTATTTCATTGGTGGTTACTGTAAACCCAGACAAAGCCGGGCACCCTTCTTGTATTTTAATAAACACTCGTGGCCGATTAATATGCATATTTTTTTACAGTGTTTAAAATACCTGCAATGCAATAAAACAGACGCAATTATTGCTCTGTTTTTGCCATCAGCATAATAGCCTGTCTTAAAATATCTGGCAAGTGAACGAAAAATAGAGACATTTTGTGCATTTAAAATTTCTTGATATACGTGGCTATTATGGTTTAGAAGTTTAAAAAAGTATTTGCGAGATTATACAGTATATACAAATGGTGTACAGGTGGAAGTAACCTTTTCACCTTTTGCACTTGGAAAGATAATTGCAAATTTCGATCATACAACATTAAATTTTTGAGCGTCACATTATACGCTAGTCCGCTGACATTCTCATTACTTGCGTCGTTTGTGAAACTTTCCCTCATCCTAAAACAGGATTCGCGCTCGGCCTATTGTCCGCAATAGTCCGGCTCAGAAAATGCCGTTACCCAATGTGAAAAGGATGCTTAATTCGTTGAAGCGCCATCCAGAAATAAGGGGGGATGTGCCGACATGTGGTTCGTTCTCCTCCATATCGACTGTCAAAGTCTGCGAACACTCAGTGCGTGTGGGGGCCATCAATTTTGGTTTTCTGCCTTATCGAAGTAGAGAGAGACACGCCTTTAATAAAACAGAAAGCCACTCACTATGCACACTGCAGGCACGCATAAACTCGATGTGATTTAAGCGGCGTTTACACAAGAGAAGATCGGCTTCTAAAGAGCTGATCGAGGGAGACTAGAGCGTGCTCCGCTCCCCCTGCGATCAACGCTCCTATGATCTTTTCGGTTTACACCTATATGGAGTGATGCGATGCTCCATTTACAGGCCGTTGTACTATTTTGTCAATAGATGGCGCGGCTGCACGTAAATTTAATGAAAAGATTTCTCAGCAGAGGCGCTGAGGTTATTCTTAAATTCGCGAAAAAAATGAGCGCTCTTGTTGTGTGCCATTGCCGCTCATGCTATATATCGAAAGCGGAGCGGAGCCCTCAGTGAGCAGACAGAAGGCGCTCAGTAAATGATTCGAATGCGAGGCTCCCTTCAAAATAGAAAAATTTCTATTCGTGATGGGAGCGACAAACGCTCCTAGAAGTCGCTCCTCGAAGCTGAAATTTTTCGGTAAACACTTAACTAACAATAAAAACACCATAAAGCTGCGATTTTTTCGCTCCTATGCGTCGAAGATCGGCTCCAAATTGGGTCTTCTCCAGTGTAAACGTCCCTTAAATTACTTTTTAAAATCGAACAAAATTTGGTGAACCTTGGAGCGTGGTCACAATAATATAATTACGCAAGAACGTTGAAAAATATTATGAAATAAACTATGTAGTTAAGGTGAGCGTGTCCGAGTTCATGTACTAATTTGTTTAGAAATTGAAAATTATCGAAAGTCTCGAAATATTTCTGTTTGTTTTTCTATTTTAAGTTTTGACACGTCGGTTTCCGGGTTCACATTTGCAAAGCAGTTTATGCAAATAAGCACTAAATTGCCATCTAAACATATCTACGGTCTGGGATCAGGCGCAACTCAAGCTCGCGGAGAAGACATTACTTCCTGGCGAACCTGGAGCCTGTTTGCTGGAGAAAAATTAGAAAGTGTAAGCATGTTATTCCGGTTGACGTCAATCAAAATGACGCTGTTTGGTTTTGTCGAATGGTGCTGACCAGTGGTTGGTTAACTTTTTCAGAAATACATATCGTCTCACGGTGGACATCCGTTTTATATGTGCCTAGAGAATGGAGGAAAGGCTCATGGTGTGCTGCTGCACAATAGTTATCCAATGGGTAATTACAATTACAAGTGTGTACGAGACGAGTATCTCATGAAGACAAATCAGAATGTAATTCTATATTTAAAAAAAAATTTATTTAGACATTGTGCTGCAGCCGACGCCAGCGTTGACATATCGTGTGCTCGGAGGATCGCTCAATTTTTATATCTTCATGGGGCCAACGCCAGAGGATGTAGTCAAACAGTATAACGAGGTCAGCAAAGAATTTATTTACAAATTGTTAGTTGGAGCACACCATCAATACGAATATTTGCGTATTGGAAATATCAATATATGGCCATTATTATTTTTCACAAATAAATGCATGTTTTTTTGTGTAGGCTGTTGGAAGACCTTTCATGCCACCTTACTGGAGCTTGGGATTCCAAATTAATCACCTAGAAGCAAACAGTATCCAGGCTGTGAGAGAATCTTTGAGGGATGTCCGAAAAAGTAATGTATCGTATGTAAGTACGAAGTACTAGGCCAGAGGACCATACTTCGTCCGGAAAATAGTGACACGCGATATTATTCAAATAATCTTAAACTATCGATAATTCATTACGTGGAAGAGCGTTTATCGATTATCCTTAAACTACCAATTTACCGTTGCTCTTGTCCCCATTTTTACCCCAACTTCAAACTCATTTAACTACCCTCGGCCCCCCTTAAATAACGGTAAACAGCGACAATGTCGACTTTCACCATATCTCATGAACGCAACAACATAAAGACCTCAAATAAGTTGCGATGAGTTTAGAATTTGCGACACTACAGTGTAAATTTCATGGCGTTGCTAACATAACGAGAGGATCAAAAATGATAGGTGTGTCCTGTGACTGTTGCTGCCCCGCGTCGCGAGGCAATCACACAACACTCTTGTTAAGACTCCATTTTAAGGAGGATGTTTGATTCCCCTTAGGACGTTGTTTCGCTTGCCGGCGAATATAAAAACAACCATCTGGATTTCACGGTGAGCCACAGGAACTTTCCTAACCTGTTGATTTTCGCTGAAGAAGTGGTTCGAGAGAATCGGCGTCTCGACATCGACGTGGACCCGGCCATCAGTTCGGAGCAGCCGACTGGAACCTATCCGCCCTATGACGAGGCCCTAAGAATGGCTGTGTTTGTGAATAGCTCATTCGAATCATCCCCACTCATTGCCAAGGTGAATTAGATAATTATGTGAATCATGATTGTTTCAAACCTGTTACATGAAACCATTTTTCATAGGAAAATTTAATGAGCATAAGAGTTGTCAAGAATTAAAAAATATGTAGGCAGTATTTTGTTAAACAATATTTGCTTTAATGAAATGATCATTATTGTTTAGTCAAATTCTGGAAATGCAGCATTTATCGATTTCGGTCACCAAGACACTGTAAGATGGTGGAGCCGTCAGCTGGAACGACTTCGGAACATAGTTCGATTTCACAGCTTATCACTGGTAATTAAGTATTTTTATATATACAAAGAATTTCACTAAAAATATCAAGAAATCTCTGCTATCAGCACTTTCTTTATTTGAATTTTCATCGGTGGATCAGTCGAGAGCTAAGAGTTCGAGGGGAAACTTAACAAATGTCTCGCTATTATAATTTTTTATTGGTATTTAGACATTTATTGTATTTTAAAAAGCTTTAATGACATATGATTTCTGCTTTCGACCCACAAATAATCCAACAATTATCTAGCAATTCTGAAAATCAGAAATTTCTTTTGACGACATGGCCCTAACAAGATTTCGATTTCTTCATTCGTAAAGGTCGACAACTATCCACTATTATGGGACAACGGATCTAAACAAGGCTGTTTTTCTGATGATTTGAACAATCCGCCCTACACTTTACGTGAGTTCAACAATTAAGAGCAACCATGATGCATGCACAGATGATGACAAATTCAAGAAAAATAAAAATTGTCATTTCAAGAATTAAAAAAGAATAAAATAAGAGAGAAAATACAATTTTTTTTACTACTCTGTGACAACGATCAATATATATATATATATATATGACAACGATCGAAGTTCCCAATAAATCTCAATAAAGTTCTTCTGGTTGTAATATAATAAAGGTACCTTACAAAAGTTGAAATTGTTCTGGAAGACCCTGTGCATGGACAGCTGGCAATGGCAGGGAAAGAGAAGAAAACGTCACTATGCCGTCCACAATCAGTATGGACACAACATGGCCGCTGCAACCTTTAGGTAAATATTGTCAATAGAATCAAGAAAATCCCTCAAAGTGAGGCATGTGGCCTACATGTATTAATTACTATTAATCTACACTCAGCTCATTGTCAACCCTGTTATCGACTGAACGTCGGATATCAATAGTTAGCCAATCAACATTCATTGGCAGCGGGAAATACAGTGGCTTCTGGGAGTCAAACAACACCCGATCCTGGAACCACTTGCAACAGTCGATAACCTTAATGCTCAATTACAATCTCTATGGAGTACCTCTGGTAAGTGCGATTAGCGATAAAACACTCACACTATGATGTAATAACTGCGGAACCTGTAGTTTAACAAGCCCACTTATCAAAAGGTAACACACAATTTGTACATTCGGGATTCACGTATTTGGTAGTGCTGGGATTTGTCCGTTTCAACACAAATTTCGCAATTATTTTCATCGAATGTGACAAATTTCATTCATTTTAAAACACAACTATGTTGTCCTGTTTTTTGTGGTCGATTGATAATTCGATACCTGTCATTCCGATTTTTCGAATTTATAATATTTAGGCGGGTAGTCCGATATGCGGAACTCGAGTCAATGGCGAAAACGATGAACTCTGCATGAGATGGATCCAACTTGGTGCTTTCTATCCTTTATCGAGAATGGTAAGCATTGCAGAAAATGAGGATCATAACCCGTGGCTCTTGTCGCAAATTGATAATTCAGGCGTGATCGTGTCTCATATTAAAACGGGACATGAATTCTATTTCAACGACATTGTCGAACAGATAAATGATCCGATTTTCTGTGACAAAGACTTTGGACGAGTGGCCCGAAACGCCATCAACAGCCGCTACAAACTGCTGCCCTATTTGTACACGCTGTTCTTCAAAGCCAGCACCGAAGGTGGAACAGTAGCCAGAGCCATGTTTCACGAGTGAGTCCTGGATTTTTGAATGATATGATAGTGGGCTAATAATCTCTACACTGCAAATTGTGATGGCTACAATTTGGTTTCACAGCTATTGAAAAGTCACAAGAGAAATTTGTTGCTACGAATAGCGGGATTTAGTGAGATGTTTTCATTCCAATAAACCACCTTCTGCGTTTCTCATGTTATAAATTTCAAAAATGACATGTGAGGATTAATTAATGATTGGCGACTTTGTTGGTGTTACAGGTTCTACGCAGATCAGAAGACATACAACATAACTAATCAATTCATGTGGGGTCCCTCGCTAATGATTGCGCCTGTAATTGAAAAGGTCATGATTATTACTTTTCATATAAAAATATACAGAGAAAAAATAGCTATTAGATTATTATTGTTATAGTAATTGCGTTGATCCGCCTTTAACAGGAGGCTAACTGAAATGATCAATATCGTAAACATTTACTGTAACAATAATAAATTGAAATAGCCTTAAGTTTGTATTTTTCTTATCGGCTATTTACACGTTCATACACTTTATTAAAATATTCTCTATGAAAGAGTTTAGCAGAAGCTTAAAGTCTGTTGTACACGATTGAGCGTTTTGCGTTTGGATCTACTGAAATGTCATTTTGTTTTGCACTTGCTCATACAGTATGTGATTGTAAAATCTCCAACATATTCATTGAAATGCTTTCATGACCATTTTTACAATTAAAATTTTTATTGCAGGGATTACGGGTAATGGATGTTTACCTTCCACGCGGAGCTTGGTACATTTTCCATACGGTAATTCGATCTATTCACACCATAATACAAGTATATGTCTATTCCATATTAAAATATTGTCTGTTTGCGATTTTGTTGTTGTTGATACATTTTATTTATTTATTAGGGAGGAAGAATAGTTTCAATTGGAGAATGGATTCCGATTGAAGCTCCACTGGATCGAGTACTTTTGCTGGTCCGAGGAGGCCATATCCTGCCAACCCAACCTGCCGGCAATTCAACGTATCAGAGGTAAACATTTTGCATTAGTTCCTAACTTATATTTTAATAATCAAAATCAGTAGAATAGGACGTCCTGAATATACAGTATAACATCAATTAAAACTTGTGCCCGGTGCTGTCCCGGGCACAACTTTCAATTGATGTTAAATTTTAATGCTTACATTTCAGTCCATAAATTAAATGATGTACCAGTTCCGGTTAGGTTAATATATATTATATAAGCTTCAATTTTCACGTCATTCCTGTGTCCGGCACTGAGGTTCCAACATGTTTTTGTTGCAGCCGAAAAAATAAGATGCACCTTGTCGTTGCTTTGAACGAACAGATGACCGCAAGCGGAACATTGTATTACGATGATGGAGAAAAAAGAGGTTAGAAAATATTTTGTTATACAAAATTTTAATTTCTCTCCTAATATACTTTTGATAGCATTGATCGATGTATTTAATTCATTGATTAATGTCGTCTGTTTTTGTCTTACTCGTATTTGCAACTTAAACTTATTTTTTTGGTACACCAAATAGATTCATATTCCAACAATGAATACATCCGAGCAAACTTTACCGTAAATCAGGTATGCAATTCAGGTATTATATTCGTAAGTCGTGGACACACCAAAATAAATAACTGAAATAAGCTGCGTTTAACGAGGCTTTTCAATATTTTCTAATATATGGCTTTTCTTATACAACATTTTGCCACACATATTTATTAGACAATAAAAAAGCTAACTCTGGACACATATTTATGTTTATTTTGTATTCGGAGATCCTAAACCAAATTTGACCTTCCTCATAATTACTACCTGATATCATGAAATATCCGATTGTCTAACAGATCAGTTTACAAGTATATTTCCAACAGCATCGGCACTTTAAAACGTAGATTTCGAATTGATCGCACATTCTTAAAATCATTGCTAAATTCAACTGAAATTTATCTTAAGACTACCAACTTACTTTCTCACTTCAAATTTTTTTTAAACCCGATTCAATATTACAACATGTTGATGAGACGATATACAATGAACACTGCACCAGGTTCTAAGAATCAAATATTTTCTACCTTCGACGTTCAGAACAAGTTGACGGTCTCTGGCGTAAAGATGAAGCCGGTTCTACCATCGACTATTACGTCAGTCTATTTCGACAGCGTTGACATAATGGGTTTACCATACAAACCGAGTATTGTCTCCATCTTGGGCACAGTTGGTGTGCTCGGTGCCAATCAATTTGCGTGGGAAAAACACGGAAAGGTAGGATATTAAAAAGGTTCTTTAAAAAAATGATTAGTAATGTTGTTTTCATTATTCTAAAAAATTGAATGGTTCTGCGAGCTCCCTACACTCATACAGCTGACATTAAATATTTACAGCGATCAGTATCTGAATTAGATAATTGTGCTCAGATCATCTTCAGCAACAGACATAAAAATTGCGCCACATTTTCGAACATAGCACCCCAAGTTTCCAAACACAGAACCACATTTCTGAACAAAATGTTAGGTTTCTTACAATTACATCGCCAGAGGTAACACGCCACAGGCATCTTAAATCAAGTCGCCTTGATTTGCAGTGTATGTACAAAAAATGTTAATGTTAATAAAAGCTGGTCAGCGTGGTCATATTAAATGACAACATTCTACCTGTAAAGAAAAGCTTAAATTTTTCTTAGAGTTCAACACTGCTACTGTTTTTTCATTCCAGGTTCTCCAGTTGCGGCAAATTATTATACCGCTAACTGAGACAGTGGAAATCGAATGGCGTTGGACATCTTAACAGAATAACATTTCATCGAATAAATTATTGATGACGAATTACATTGTAAGCGGCTGCCAACAGATATTCACTCATAAGTTTCAAATATAAATATATCATAACACATTTATTTCATTTTTACAACTGTCTGAGACATTTTTAATACTCGACTGATAACTCTGTAGACGGCAGACACACATTCAGCTTAAGTGAAAAATGATAATATTATTTTATTTTAATAAAGTATGCTGAAATTGTTTTATCTTCTACTTTTGCTCTAATTACTATTTTACTTTTGATTAGCATAGATGTAATTCAATAAGATAACTTTCTTTTTAACAATCAAGTGATGTGCTCGTCGTCGATTTTACATGGCTCTTTAACTGTTTAATGGCATGTTTAACTTTCCTTTTGCTCATCGCCAGGTTGATACCATTTTTCCAAACCACCGAGTTTCAAAGTCCTAAACGTACATTTTTACAGTTTTTAAATAATTCTTTTATCATTTTACTAAATCATTAATGAGAAAAATATTCGGGTTTGTATCTTTGGATCCTTGACGTCAATCATTTTCATCTGAAAAAATAATACCACACAACGACCAAAGATTTCCTGAAAGACCTAAGGATTGAGGTGCATTAGCAATGTGACCCGTAGGGTGACGCCAGTCCTATTTTGCGTGTTACCAATACAGATAATAATAATAATAATACCAGTCTGGCTGTGCTGGCAAACTCTTGCTTTTATGTGAGCAGAGGTTCAACGTCTTGACAATTCACTCGTGGAGTTGATGTGACCAAAAACGCCACCACCTGTGACGTCACGTTTCGACATCGTTGCGGGATAATAAAAAAAATGGCGAGAGAATCGCTTGGTTTTGTCAAAAAACTCCACTGGTTCAACTTATTTTTTGAAAAAGTCGTCATGTGAAGAGATGATCCCCGAAGGAATAAAAACAAACAATTATGGCATGATATTTTATTACAGCAAATTTTCTACGGGTTACTTCCGGTACATATGACGAGTATAATTCGATTACTTTGATTTCGTTGTCATGTTTTATCTGCAACATGTGATTAGATGACAACTAGTAGGAATTCTGGGATATAAGATGCGGTTATTTAATCGAGAAATACAGTAGCGGTTAAAGACATTTTGGACAATGTGGCACCGAATCAAACTTGCCCACACAGAAAAATGTGTAAAATCCTAAAATTCTTAGTTCAAACAAAACATCTGATAAATAAAATATGCACTCAGAACAGACACACTAAATGAAATTAAAGATTTCTATTGTTTCTTTTTGATGTTCTATTGATTGCCAAAATGACAGATTTTTATTTTTATTTGAATGATAATAAACTGAAATATAATTACCTGCTATCAAATGCAATTTCCAAGTGTTACATGAATACTATACTTAACCTTTCTTCGTCAATCTTGAGTTTTTCCACATATCAGATTACTTTAGCTACCTTAAATATAAGTAAGTATATTTTGAACACTACAGAGTTCTGTTCGGCTATCCCAGTCACTGCAGCGAAAATATTTTCTAATATTTTTTTAAAACCTGTATTTATTATAATTTACATTATTATCATATAATAATGCAATGGACTCGTAATTTTTATTTAAAAATTAGGAATCCCAAAATCTTAGATTTTCATAACGAAAATGTATTTTCTTTCTGTTTACGCAATTATCTGCAATAATACTCTGAGGTATTAATTGAATAAATCGCGCAAACAAATAAGAATTTTTTTGTATCGAATACAACATTTAGACATGATATTATAGCACGGTAATTACCAACGAATAATGCTGCCATTACAAATTTTTAATTATAACGATGATTAAAGACAATTCGGATGACAAGAAATTTGAATTATATTTGATTGCTAAAGTGAGTGGAATGAAATAAATCGCCATCGTTTTCTGTGCGTCAGCCGACATAACTGTACGAAAATGCGCCTTTCTTCGAAATGGAAGCAACGTCGTGAGACCTGTACCATAGGAGATACACGTTAAAGATCCCTACCTAGGTAACGAGGCCTAGGCTAGGCACACACTAGGAACACACATTTCTTATTTGCACTCCATAAGACAGGCTTAATTAATAGTACTCCATATATAAGACAAAATATGTACAACAATAGACATGTTATTCGAACCACATTCTCATTTTCTTTAAGAAAAAAGTAAAATGTTATGTCATGCTCTTATTTCTAATTTTATTGCATTGTTTTTTAATTGACGGTTTGTTTGCAATTTGAGCGTAAACCTCCCGATTACAAGAAACATACTGGCATATTGCAGTAGTGTTGCTATCAATTAGTTTACAAAAAATTCTAAATTCAAAGAAACATTGATTAGATTACAATGTCCTCACTTTAAGAAAGGGGGGGTTTAAAAAAATGAATTTATTTGCTTTAACGTTGGGTAGAAATAGTGCTGGATCAAGGAGCGGAAATGGATTTTGGATCGGTATTGCGGTGTCACTTCTGAGCATTATAACATCTTTGACTGCCCAATCCAAATTTAGAGGTTTGTTTATATTTTTTTTAGATCAAATTGTCGTAATCTTTCCTATTGCGTTTGCTAGGTTTATCAATATCAATATAATTAATCAATTTGACGACATTTTCACAAATCAAATTAAAGTCAATGAGTCTAGTCAGACTCACCAAACTGAACTACACATTTACTTTACTTGTGTTAATCGTTTTCATTGTTAAAAGAACATATGCGCTACCAACTTGCAATCGACTTGTTAAAAAAAAATGAAATTCTTGTTTTTTAATATTTAAGAACTAGCCTTTTTTGAGAATGAAGCGAGTGAACCAGCGGCCGACCTACAACGTGGTAAGTTTCATGTAAAATATGCACTAGACCCCGGATCTACAGTTCATTATGAAAACTCCCAATTATCAATTACACACGCTTTCCATAGTTACGAGCCCGTACAATATGTCAACATTCAAAGAAACAATGTCTGCTTGAATTTCAATTAAAAATGTGTCCAAAACAAGGACAATGTTAATAATTCTGCACCTATAAATATAGGTGCAGAATTATTAACAGTGCTGCGATCATTTCAGTTATTTTATGTATGTTGACTTCAGCATGCAATAGGCGAGCGTAACTCTAATTTAAATCTATTTTCAATTTTTAGTGTGTGGACTTTCCGTGAACAGCAGAATAGTAGGAGGTCAATTCTCTAAGCAATTTCAATGGCCCTGGATGGTACGTTCTACGAGTATATACAAACTAGCGCATAAGACTGTCACAAAGACTAGAAAGATGCTGTGATCACGGGTTCAGTTCCCGACTGATATTTCTGGAATTTTCGTTCAATTAAGAAAAGTCCCCTGGTCCCGCTGAGCACCAGAGTGCTTATAAAATAAAATGTTGTCGCTTTGACCCGATGTTTAAACACAATCGAGCAGACGCACTCAAATGATTTACGCGATACAATGTCGATCCTGATATACACCCAAATGCGAACATATAATCCGTCTTAAACGCCATCTGCCGAGCAGTCGCTTAAACTCGTCGCAAATTGAACACGCTGGATCATAGACATTTATAGATATTAGTGGAGCAGAGGTTTATGTATTTGTACGAATTTCAATACAACCACCAAGAAATCTAAAAATCGCTGACTTTCATCTATTATCAATACATGCAAACGTTGACACGTCTAAAATCTGCAGCCTACTCGTTTTTTCTTCGCAGTCGATCTTATTAATTAAATTTGACTAGCAATTATGTCAAAATTAATATGATAGAATGTATGTTTATATGCTTAAATAGGTCGCCATACTGAGAAGCAGGGAAAACCAGGAAGGCAAATTCTCATTTAGTTGTGGGGGTTCGCTGCTTAACAGGAATTTCGTTCTCACTGCTGGACATTGTGTGTCTAAAGCTGGAGTGGTGTGAGTAAACCATTTATTTTCATTTACACACGCTGACCCGGATAAACATGCAATTAAAGTCATACCATTCAAATGTCCCCAATTAGGAAAACATTTGAGTATCTGTTCAATTTCAAATTCAATCAAATGCAAATTCAAATTCTGCAATACTTTCTCCGGATACTCTTTTTAAAAATCACCAAGCCATATATTTTATTTCCATAAACACAATATCACGGTTCGGTTTTCTTTACTGATCACCATTTTTGAAACCGTTCAAACATAGTAAAGTCGTAATTCAGCGCCCCCTATGTTCGTCAGTTATTATTTCGCAAAGATGTAATAAAATCTACCAGCATATAGGTCTCCACTGAATATTAAATTCTGGTGTTAAATGATAGACGACTGCTTTTCTCAGTTTTTCTATTAAAAAAAATTGGATTAAAAAAATTGCAGATGTTTATGAACTTTCGAAAGTGTCATTTTTTTATACAATGTGAAATGGGTTGTCATTAAAATGCCATTATCTTTTTAATTAGTGCACCAATATCTAGCTTCCGATTGCGGCTTGGAGCATTAGAGGTTCCACATCAACCTGAATTCCCCTTACCCACCGATATTGGTGTGTCTCGAGTCATCTGCCACGAAGGTTTTGGAAAGAAAGATGCAGATGACGATATGGGGCTTCTGTTAATGGACAGACCAGCAATGTATAGTTATAGCGTTAAACCCATTTGCCTACCAACGGTTGAGATGGCACAGTTTGACTTTTTAGACACAAGGGCTACAATTGTTGGATGGGGGACCACCAGTTACGGTAAGGGTTAAGATTTTGACACTTTTAAATCCTACACTGGCGTTTCCAACAAAGTTAGATGGAGCGAACTAGCTAACTCATAACTTTATTTTATTTTGAACATTTACAGAGGGTTCAGGCAGTTCATCTTTGCAACATGTGGAAATTTCTGTTATTGGCAATAGGGACTGCCAAGGGATATATAGAAGTGAGACGACTCCAGCTGTAATTTCCTACAAACAATTGTGTGCTGGTGTCCCAGAAGGCGGCAAGGACACCTGTCAGGTTCGTTGCCAAAATACAAATTCCACATACACGCAATCACAGTTATTACATCCATCAATCATTTGCATATTAAAACTTTTTTCATGCCAGTTGATCAATTATTTCAGAAGATCCGATTAAATGGAACACACTGTAAGATAAAATATTGCCCGCATTTTGTATTCTAAAATATGGTTCACATTGCCTAATTTCATTACGATTTTAATTTCAGGGTGATTCTGGCGGCCCTTTGATGAAGTTAATAGGTAATCGATGGTATCTTATTGGTGTGGTGTCGTATGGGTTCGAATGCGCCAAAGCAAATCAACCAGGAATTTATTCGAGGGCCACTGCGTACATGGATTGGATATTTAAAAATACGGATGTACCAATGACACGAATGTGAAACATAATTTGCGTCAAGACAGGTGTTTCAATTTTCTTCTAACGGTTCAACGCTCAACTTTCAACGTGAATCGTTCAACATTTTAATGCCTTATTTTTAATAACCACATTTCAAATAAATCAATTAGAACATCCCCGCCTGGACAACTACTAAAACGAATCTGTGATAGTCATTAAAAATGGCAATCAAGCCAAATTGATAAATAACTGCACATTTTTCACTGATGTTTGTTCAATTTAATTTTTTCTTATTTAGTGCAGTTGCAATAAAATGTTGAATAAAGCAAGAATTTAAAAACCCTTTAACTCGTTTGTCTGCTGCTGTTGGAAATGAAAAGTCACTCAGTGATGTTTACTTTCAAGATGTTTGTTTCACTGTTAAATCGCTAAACTTTGACTAGGAAACTCGCAGTGAAATCAATGAAGTCTTGGGGAGTTGCAGAATTATTTCGATTTACCGTTAAGTGCTGCAGTAGCGTCAAATTGACAGTATACTTGGATATGAAGTGTTTTCCGATGGATATTGTTTGTTTCGAATTGAATAATTTTTCGGGCCACGGACAGTCCATATGGAATATTTTCTATTCCGATCAAACCATTCACTGTGGTATATTATTACAGGATCTCAAATAGCGCAATGTTATTTGAGTAACATATTTATGACAGTGAGTCTTCTATATTTCTTTACTCTTGCTAACTCTTTACTAATTTAAGTTTTGCTTAGGCTATCTCTCTTTCGCAAGGGTTGTTCAAAAAGGGATATATTTAATATAAATATAGGAAGGTGTGTATTTTATCATTTTTCAAAGGAACATCACCCAGAAAAATTGAGATGCACGTAGTGTTCAGCATCTCGTTTTATATAATCATCAGAATTTTTCAACTTTTCCCCATAAATGTCAAGTATCTTTCCCACTGCTTAATTCCATAAGAAAGTGTCAACAGAAACGTGACTTCATTTGGTGCTTCAGCATCGCCTACATCTAGAATACCTGTAAACGTTGATTGTTTTTTAAAAAAATATAGTGATTGCCATACAAGATGTATAATGTATAACAGCATAATCTTTCTACGATAGTCAAATACATTTTGAACATCCCCGCTACACAACACAGAAACACATCTAATATACTCGTATTATATATATACGCAACAAATAATTTTCAAAAATAATGCTGCGAAGTTGCCGTTTGGGCATCAATTTATAAAATAGGGTATCCTTCAATACAAAATTCATTAAAATGGTCTTGCCTGTGTCAAGATCACAAAATTTCTGGGTTCAGACATCTTACATACATGAAATGTGGACAAACGTTTGTCTAGTGATGCTCCTCTCCTATTTCATTTCTGCAATTTCACTCAACGTCACAACTTCACGTCAAAAGCACAGTGATGGTATGAAAACTATTCCGTATGATTTTTTTTCATCTGAATATTTTAAACAATCTATCCTTAATATTCTATTTGTGCAGCATGAATTTTGAATGCAGATTTTAAAGAAAAGAAAAAAATTATAATAAGCTCGCACATTTCTTAGTGCAATATCTTTTCGTGACATATCCCTTTTGTTCCTAAAATAAAAGAAGAGCCAGTTTCTTCATCTTCGTGGACCTACAGTAGTGATTCAGGTAAGTCACCATTCTTTCTAACAAACTGTATACAGTTTCCCAGATTTGCTGCTCGGGAAACCTGATCTGTAAATCTGTAAATAGAAAAAAAATCCTCAAATAAAATTATGATAAGCTAATAAAACTCTTAAATCGAATGTAGGTTTCACCATTTCTAGTGTTTTGAAAGCTTTTGGCTGTGAACAACGTTTTCAGATCCTGACCACTGGTGCGAGTTGGACTTACCTGTTAACCAGTGCTGTGGATTACGTCAGTCGCCCATCGTCATTGACGAGTCCAGTGTCGTGCTCACCAACATCTACCTTCAGTATACACATCTGGATTACAGTTGGGATAGCATGACATTGACCAACCATGGGCACACAGGTACATTAATTGGTGCAACATTTTTACCATAGGGATATGTATGTACAACCTAATAAACGATTATACGGGAAATGTGTAATTGAATCGTTGAATTTTCAAGAGTTCTGTGCTCTATCGAAAAATCGATAGAGCACATAACTATCGATAGTCAAAATACCATCGATATTATCGATATCTCAGTTGTTTGCATTTTTTTAACACTTCGATCAATACTATATACTATATTCACACGAGTGCTTAAATCTTATGGTACGTCCATTATAGTGACGCTGACGGTTCCCTCCGACGCCACGAACGAGCCAAAATTAACCGTTCACAGTGACCCGGATTGCGACCCGACGGACAAATGCTACTTATTGAACAGTCTGCATTTCCATTTTGGCAGCAACGACAGTCAGGGCTCCGAACATCTCATTAACAACTTGAAAAGTCCCATGGAGGTAATACATTTCTGCTTTCGTGCAAGATTGAATAAAAATAAAATGATAATAAAAGGTTAACGGGATAAATGGGATTGCTTCAATTCATAAAGACATTTCCCTAATCAGATGCATTTGGTGTTCTACAATGAGAAGTACGAATCGTTCGATGCGTCTAAGACCTTTACGGATGGGTTAGCGGTTGTCGGAGTTCAATTCCAAGTGAGCAGAAACATCGATTAAATGTCTAAAATCAGAAGCGGGGAAAATGAGCATGTACTTAGTTTGATTACCTTGATCGATTCACGGATTCACGGACTTCTAGTGCCTCAAGCTCTTTGAATTAGGATAGCAGCTAACAGGATGATTTTAATGTGTTTTCAATTGTAAGGTCGGTGAACACAACACAAATTGGGAATCTCTGTTGACCGCGGTCGACCAAATTCTCTGGAGCGACGACGTTGCCACCATCAATCCAGGATTCCCACTGCGTCAGCTACTGCCCTTTGACCTGACTGACGCGTTCACCTACGAGGGATCGCTGACCACGCCAGGCTGCAACGAGGCGGTCACCTGGTTCGTGCTCGCTGCGACTGTCGAACTGTCCGAGATCCAGGTGGGTAAAAAAAGACATATAATGAAATAATCTTTTAAAGTCGAGTGGTTATTGAGTTCAGTGGAGAAGGCTTTGCTGGACTTTTAGGACAGCTGCAGATGTAACGGAAAAGACATTCCCATAACAAATCTCTTTTTAAAATACGCCTTCCACGTTGGTGTAAGATTGGTTGCTGTGATTTCGTATAATTGTAGATGGACCACTTCCGGGGTCTGTACAACGTCACTCAGAACGCCACAGCAAAGTCGTCTACGCAGAAGGACATGAAAGAGTTTACCCTTGACACCTACATGTTCAACAACTTCCGGTCGCCGCAGGATCTAAACGGTCGCGTCATCCGCCGGGTGAATCAAAAATTCATTAAGCGCTTGCAGCGCATCCTGGAGGATAACGACCTGGTGTCCGATAACGATACCCTATTCATGATGGAAGATGATGTTTCGGGCCCTGTATCCGAAACGTTCAAAAACATTGTTTCGGCATTATTCAAATAATTTCTGTAAATAATCTTTTTCATTATTTTTTGTAAACTGATTTCGAAACAAGATATTAAACTTGGTCAAACCCCACTCAACATTGCAAAAATATGCAAGAGTAAATTTTGGAAGAATTTCTTTGCAATATTCAATTGGGAATTCGTGACAGATAAAATATAAATCATTTTTCTAAAACATCTTCTATAAAAACATCGAAATTGTAAAACAATCAGTCTATATAATTTGTGTACCTCAAAACATTTCAATTCATAGTTTGGGTGCAACGCTTTGCGATTTTTTTCTTAACTGGGACTTTAATAAATTTATTAATAGGACTTGATGTCCCGAGAATCAATATATCCCAACTAATGAGTAAGGACGTTTGTCCACACAAATGCCAAAGTTTCAAAAATATATCCAGGTGAGCTATCTAAGTCAACGCGCCTAGTCACAATGCTGGGGGGGAAAGTGGAAACCAGAATTTGAGCAATTCCTGACATTCCTGTCAAGTCGCATGATAGAAGGACAACTGATTTATTTCACTTTGCTAACTTAAACAACGGTTTCCTCATACCACGTTTGGTGATCTCTATAAATGACCTTTGGAAGGCATACCGAGGGCACACCATTGCATCAGAAATCACAGCAAACGTGTTTCTGACTTGGAAATTATGAGCCAGACGAAATTGCCAACATCCTGGAAAACACATTTATTTTTATTTATTTTTTATTCACTGAAGTGACGGATCACAACAGGAAGATTCTGTACCCCTCTCAGTGCTTAGGCACTATGTGAGAGGCACATTTTCACCAGTACCCCGGGATCGAATAATCGAGAGCCCGCGCCGGGAATCGAACCCGGGAAATCTTCTTTCAATAATCTATTATGTTGTTTGTGGTCACGGCTTATGAAATTAATAATGATGTAATGACACGTGCCTCCATCTATCGGAACTTTGGGGAGACTAAAAGGCGGGAGGTTTGAATGTGCGATGCAGTCTAAATGGCTGGTTATATTAATGTATGACGTATTACCTCTGACGTACACAGTTTGTTCTGAATTGGAGCATTTTGTGAGGCTGTTTTAGGGCATCTTTTCTTTTCTGACCATATCATAAGATATATTATTACAGGATCTCAAATAGCGGAATGTTATTTGAGCAACACATTTTTGCCAGCGAATCAATCCTATCTCTCTTGCTTTCTTCTGCACTTGCTAGTGCTCTTCTGCGTGTAATTTAAGTTTTGCTCAGACTGTCTCTCTCAAGGGTTGTTCAAGAAAGCCTTTATATACAGTAAAATGTGTATTCCATCATGTTTTAGGGCGAACAGGCTGGTGGACCTCCTTAAAAAATATCTCAGACCCGGTTTCGCCTGAGTTAATAACCCGGATTAAAATATTGAATAATAAAGTGAATATAATTAATTAAACGTTAATTATACATTCACCTGTATCGTTTAGTTTATGGTCATGAGCGAAATTATTTTTAAATATTTTAAATCTCTGTTCCCTCACGTGCTAGGGCGGGCAATGTTGCAGTGTTCCCCTGCGAAAGGATTTTCTAATATTTTTTTAAATCTCCAGAATTATTTCAGCAGAAAGTGTCAATAGAAACGTCAATTAGGTGCTCCGGCAACAGCATGGTCGACATCAAGAATTAATGCTGATTGTTTAAGAGAAAGATATATTAATTCCTGGACAAAATGTATTTTCCTTTCGCTCAACGACGGTCCAATACATTTTGAACATCCCCGCTTTTATAACGCACGCACGAACACAGAAATATATAAATACGCAACAAATAAAAGTAATTTTGTAAAATTGCCATTTGGGTACAATTTATCAAATAGGTTTGGCTTATATACAAGATTCATAATATGGTCTTGTCAAGATCACGAAATTGTTGGGTTCAGTCATCTTACAGACATGAAATATGGATAAACCTTTGTCTGGTGATGATACTCTTCTCCGATTTGATTTCTGCAACTTCGCTCAACGCCACAACGTCACATCGTCAAAAGCGTATGATGTATGATGGTATGAAAATTGTTCCATATGGTTCTTTTTCTTCTCCATTTGAATATTTTAAACCATCTTTCCTTAAGTGTTTCTCGAACAACAGCAAATGTCAAATGTATAAATTGCACATAGACTAGAAAATTGTACATGTTTTGAGGTAGGGTGCTATTGCAAGCATCACCTCAAAAAGAAAATATGTAAAAGTCGACGATGGCATAATAGAACAAACACGGGACAGAGCCGTGGAAAATCGACGACAGCTGGCGAGGCTACATGAATAAAAGTATATAATAAATTGTGACATTGAAAGACAAATTGAAAAACAAAAAAAAACATTGAAAGAGATCACCTTTTTCTTCGTCATTTTAGGGGTCGTATGGGTCTCGAAATCTTATTTTTTTCGGTTATGACGAAGGTAAAGGGATGATGTCATTATTCAATATACGTTTCACAAAACACAGTTTATTATATACTTTTATTTATGGAACCTCGCCAGCTGTCGTCGATTTTCCACGAAATAAAAAATAAAAATCATCTCGTATTATTGAGACAATCTTATCAAAATCAATTCTCTCAATTTAGCCAACGCGACCCGTTCAGCTGAAAGACCTTTGAACTTTGAAAAGACCTTGCAGTTTTGCTTTCATCTAAAAATGGTTTCCCATTGTAATGGGGTTTTCAAAGAAATTAACTCACCTAATTTTATCCATTTCTTGCTTGAACCTATGGGCTATGATCAGCAGCACGTCTTCGGGTAACGGCTGTTCCAATACCCGATTCGATAACACAAAGCACAGTTCGCGCACAAAGTCACACTCGGTGCTATTTTCACACAAAATGGCGGAGCAACTCTGTTGAAGCAGAGTCATGGAGTCATTCGTTTATCTTCTCAGACGCTGCACATTCTTTTAAAAACTTCTCACTTTCGCGTTTCAAGTAATATCGCATTCAAGGGCAAAATCCTGGTTACAGCAAATACAAACACAAAATATGGCGCCGGAGCTTGTCCTGTATTGTCCTGATTGTGCATCAGCAAACAAAGAAAATGGGTTTCGTCAGTTGTCAGCGATTTTTGTCAAATTTGAGCAGGAAAATTGCCGCGCCAGTGAGGATCTGTGATTGGCCGATGGTGGTCACATGATCGGCAATATGCATTGCTATACAGGGTGGTAAGAGAAGAGTGACACAAGGAATTACCCGTTATTGGATTACCTTGTGTAATATGTTCTGAGACAAAGAATCGTTTTAGACAATTTTTTTGTTTTTCACATGAACATTCATACATGTCCATGTTGCAGCAACACCGAACAAATGAAAAATGTGTTTTAAAAAAAGGGTTTAGCCACAGTATGTTGGTTTCCCTAAACAAAACATGAATAGCCAAGAATAGTCAGAATATGTAGCATAGAAGTGCTATACACCTTCGAATGTTTTATAACCCATTATCTTCAATGTTCGAACAGGTTCATATATTGTAAATGAGATAGTGAGAGAACCAGCGGAAGTCCTACAACGTGGTAAGCATAATATTGTTATAAGATTATTCTCACATTTTCCGTGAAAAATAATTACAAACCCTCTCCTACAAGGAGCAAATTATCAGTTTACAAATAGACAACCGTATTAGTATTCAAACAAATAATATATAATCCATTTAATTTGCTACAATTTTAATGAAAATGCCTCCTAACTAATTGTTTAGACTCCACATTATTGAACAAACATGAATGATGTAGTATGTATATTATACGGAGTATGTTTCTTACATGGTCTAACACACCTGTAACCCTGATTTAAATATATTTTCAATTTTAGTGTGTGGAATTTCCATTAATAGCAGAATAGTAGGAGGTCAATTCTCTAAGCCATTCCAATGGCCTTGGGTGGTAAGTTATTATAAGTTATATATTTTACATATATAATATTATATTACTGCTGTTCATTTTCACAAAAATAAGGAGAACAGGATAAGGGGCGATTTGATTGTTGTGGTCTTGGTAATTTCGTTTGATACCTATTATGCTTTTTAGCAATATATACAATTAAATACAATGTATCTGCTTGCTTAGGTCGCAATAATGACAACCACGGATAATGGTAAAGTGAAATTCAACTGTGGTGGTTCGCTGATTAACAGGAATTTCGTACTTACAGCTGGACATTGTGTGTCACAAGATGGAAGACGGTGAGCGAGCCACAGGAATCGTGGATTGGAACAATTTAATATAATTCACATATGTTTATCGAGAGCAACGCGTTTGTATTAACACAATTCAAATGACATACTGTATATGGAATGCCTTATTTCATCAATATTTGGACATTATGCAAAATTCGATGAAGGTGTTTTGTGACAGCTTTGATCAATTTTTAACTTGCATAAAAGTGTGTAGCAGATGTTTTTGAACTTTAGCAAGTAATTGTGTGTCCATTTTACAAGCAAGGTGATTTGATTCGATATTAAAATTTGTTTGTGATTTCAAATTAGATTCCCAACATATAGATTCACATTGCGGCTAGGTTCAATAGATGTCCCACATCAACTGGAATACCCCTTACCCACAGATGTTGGTGTGGCCCGAGTCATCACCCATGAGGGATTTGGAAAAAACAATCAAGATGACGATATAGGGCTACTATTAATGGACAGACCAGCAACGTATAGTTATAGCGTTAAACCCATTTGCTTACCAACTGTTGAGATGGCACAGTTTGACTTTACAAATTCAAAAGCTACGATTGTTGGATGGGGGACTACCAAATACCGTAAGGTTTAAATTTTGGCACACTAAATAGTACACAGTTTAATGATACTATTGAAAATAGTTAGGATTGCTTAAGACATCTCAGCTGCTCTGGCTTTCCAACAAAACTAATTATTTTGAGAAGGGATGTGTTCGGATCTCTAATATTTAAACTCAATACGCCTTCCGTTTAATAAAATTTGTGATGTTGGAGTAGATGGAGCGAAACTGATCCCAGTTTGTCAACTAATAGCTTTATTTAATTATGATAATTTTTAGAAGGATCTCCCAGTTCATCGCTGCAACATGTGGAAATTAATGTTATTAATAACTATGAATGCCAAAGGATATATAAAAGTGCAACTACTCGAGCTACAATTAACTACAAACAATTATGTGCTGGTGTTGCAGAAGGCGGCAAGGACACCTGTCAGGTTCGTTGTTAAAATATAATTCATTGTAAATACGAAACCCTTTCGGTGATCTACAGAATGCTGAAATGAAATTTCTGCTACAATATCTTCAAATATGCAAAATACAGAATACATATGTAGATGGCTGCATTTTACTGATCACATTGCTTAAATTCATTACCATTTTAATTTCAGGGTGATTCTGGCGGCCCTTTGATGAAGTTTATAGATAATCGATGGTATCTTATTGGTGTGGTGTCGTATGGGTTCGAATGCGCCAAGGCAAATCAACCAGGAATTTATTCGAGGGCCACTGCGTACATGGATTGGATATTTAAAAATACGGATGTGCCATTGACACATTTGTGAAACATATTTTTCTTCCACTTTCAATGTCAATTATTCAACTTGTTAATGGTTTATTTTTTAAAACCAAATTTCAAATCAAATAAATTATAACGTCCTCACCTGACCAACTAATATAGTGAATCTATGATAGTCATTAAAAATGGCAATCAAACCAAATTGGTAAAATAGCTGTAACTTTGACATTGATATTTTTCAATTTAATTTTCTTTTGCTTGTAACAGTTGCAATAAAATGTTGAATAAAGCACAATTTTAAAAATCCTTCTTTAATTCGTTTGTCTGGTAAATGAAGTCAAAATAAATGTACTCTATATGCTTTGTTTTGATATTTATTTTCAAAATCTTTGTTTCACTGTTAAATCGCAAAACTTTGAGTCGAAATCAATAAAACTTTACCGATAAATAGTATACCGATAACTTGGATATGAAGTGTTACTCTCACGTATATTGTTTGTTTCGAATTGAATAATTTTGCGGACCATGGATAGCCCTAAGGGCATCTTTTCTACTCCGATCATTATTATCATAGTATATTATTACATGGTCTCAAATAGCGCAATGATATTTGAGCAACACAATTTTTCTCTCGCTCTTTCTAGCTCTCTACTAATTCAAGTTTTGCTCAGGTTATCTCACTTTTTCAAGGGTTGTTCAATGTTTAATTTCAGCAGAAAATACTAATTGAAACGTGACTTTGACAGTCAATTTGCCCCTCCGACAACAACATGGTCGACATCACGAATTTATGTTGATTGTTTAAGAGGATGTTAAATTACATATTTATACTGATGGTTGCAGAAAATGTATAAAAACCATGTTTGCCTTTCGCTCAACGATGGTTCAATATATTTTGAACATCCCCCGCCATATACGCGCAACACAGAAACACATCTAATATACTCGTATTATATAAATACGCAACAAATAATTTTCAAAAATAATGCTGTGAAGTTGCAGTTTAGGCAACAATTTATCAAATAGGTTCGCCTTCAATATAATATACATAAATGGTTTTTCCTGTGCCAAGATCACGAAATTGCTGGGTTCAACCATCTTACAGGCATGAAGTGTGGACAAATTTTTGTCTGGTGATGCTCCTCTCCTATTTCATTTCTGCAACTTCACTCAACGTCACAACGTCACAACGTCAAAAGCGCCAGTATGGTATGAAAATTGGTCCATATGATTTGTTCTCTTCTATTCGGTGAATCGGTTTTTGATGCGTCAAAATTGTACACAAATAGACAAATATATAAAAATAATTAAATGAAATTGCATACAGCACAAGAATTTTGGGACTACAGGTAGCATTCAAAATTTTGAGTGCCTTTTTAAACTGTAGGAATTTTTAGAAACTATTGAATATACGCGAATAGCAATTATTTTAAAATACAGAGTTCCTGCACTTTATGATTTATGTATAAAATTGTACAGTGAGTATTGCTTTGATGCGCCAAACAATGCAACATACAGTGTATATCCTATAATATAAAACAGAGATTTTGATTTTCATGTCCGGAGACTAACTCACGAACGGCTCAATGAAATTGTATAAAAAATTAACATAAAGTTAGTAAACCATCATAATTCGCTAGCGACGGAATATCAGATCTCGATTTTCAATATTTAA
>JAQGBY010002285.1:0-23867 GCA_034698785.1 Mycogona germanica
CGAGATATATTAATACGACAAATTGTCTTAAAAATGAGAGAATTGTAATTTGAGACATTTTATTTCTCTTAATTTTTTCACATCTCAAAAGACAATAAATGTCTTTAAAATGACACATTTATTTAAGTGTGTACGAACCGAAACGCAAAGAAGCAGCTACTCTTGAGAAAGGCGTCGATCGAAAATTTGGCGAATTTCTGTCACTTTTGATAATGTTAGGATCCCCGACGCGACAACCAAAAATGACAGTTTATCAATCTGACCGCTACGTTTGCCACTAAGCAAGATCGCAACGCCATCTAGCGAGCGATGGACGAATCCTACGTTATTCGGCGACGCAAAAGCGCTAACCTCTTTTGGTGGAAACTAATCCCCGATTGCTGAACAAATTGCAAATGAACGGGTGATGAAAACGGATTTATTTTTCTTTAAAAAAAATTAGGGTTTGGAGCACTACGTGAAGCGGAGTGGGAACGGATAAGCCGTTGTCTCCGCGCTGAGCTCACCTTGGAGCCCGGCCGATTGACGAGCGAGAGTGAGGGAGCGTTCCGTCGGCAAAGGCGAGCAGTTCCCGCCGCCGCCGCAGCCGTTTCTCTGATCCGGACGCGCACTTGGTCAGATTGCGTTCCTCCCTAAAGCAACGACCGAGAGAAGCTCGATCGTTCAACAGACTGGGGGCAGGCCATTTCGCCAAATCCCATCAAACCCACCATAGTTGCACAACCGGTTTGGCGATTTTATAAAATGACTATCTACATGTAAAGGGCACGTAGAATGTCAAATTGGTCATGACTTAACCGATCAAAATTCGTGAATCTTCTCTTCATCAAGATGAGAAAGATTTTTGTTAGAACGTCTGTATGATATTAAATCGAGAAAGGATGAATTCGGGACAGCACCGAATGAAAGAGACGAAAAAGAGTGGCGAACTCGTTTTAATCTTATAATAATATTTTACTGGTATTTTAATTTGAACTGGTTCGAATCCGGTGTTCAACTTCCGGTCTGTTCGAAACTCTAGATTTTTCGCAATTACCTGTTCAAATTGAAATAATAGTAAAATCCTATATTATAAAACAAAGATTTTGATTTTCAAGTCCGGAGACTTAACTCACGAACGGCTCACTGAAAAATTAACATAACCATCATAATTCGCTAGCGACGGAATTTCAGATCTCAATTTTCAAAATTACATAATAAAACAACAGTTACAAAATTTTGGATAATCTCCCTTTCCCTTCAAACTTAAAAAATGGCGTCTCCACATCAAAAGCATGACGTCGTCGATTTCACGAGACAACCAAATAAACCAGATAACAGTTCCAACCAAGCACACCATACCACATACTATTACCGGAATAATATTTTCAATATAAAAATAAAATAAAATAACACTATCAAATTAAATATAACGGTTACTTCACATTTAACAATTGCGATTTTCGTGTGTTATCGTGTAAACGTGAAATAGCTGGTAAATTTTAACAATTAATTTTTTATTCCATTGGTGGCTACTGTAAACCCAGGCAAAGCCGGGAACCCCTCTTGTATTATTATAAAAAGACAATTTCGTCTCTTTCATTCGGTGCTGTCCCGAATTCACTCTTTCTTCAACAAGCTTTCGCTAATTGCCACGTTCATCATCGCTTCCATAATTTCCGTTAAACTGACAAATCTCTTTCGTCATCTTCGTTCCCCAAATTTTCGTTTGTATGTAGATTTTCGATTTGATGGATATTTGATATATTTGAGTTTGCTTCACTGTATCGGATTTTCGCTGTATCACTATAGAGCGGAGAGTATATTTACGGAATAAGGCTCAATATCATACCGAACTTGAATTGACAATCTAATCTGGTGTTGCAATTCAAATTTTTAATTAAACTTCAAAAATTCGTTTTAGATTTTAAAACTAAGTTCAAGAATCTTAAGTTTCGGATTGAGATGACATTTTTGGATAAAGATTCAACATGAGAGCAGAGATTCCACGTTTCTCTGGTGGTTTGATGTCTTCCAACTTAACGGATGGCCGACGGAGACCCCCGTCATGCGGAGTGTAGTACGAATCTCCGCTACCGCCGATAAATAACGGCTCCTTCCAGGACATTTCACTTGAATTAGTTTTGCGCTCCCGTTCTCTCTCTCTCTCTCTTTCTCTCCTTCTATCGCTCGCTTTGCTGTCGCCTCCATTTCGCTTCCCTCCTCCTCTTATTCTCTCTTTGCTCGAGACTGAAACTCGGCAAGGTGTCATCTCGTCTCAGGATCTTCCTCTTTCTACCCCGCCTTCCCACTCCTTCCATCTCCGCACGACTACCAATAACCCTTATAAATCCCTTTTCTCTTTCTTTTCTCCATCGGACCCCCTCCGTCTCCTGCTCCACTAAACCACCTTGAGGGATGGAAAAAGAGAGAGCATATACACTGTGAGTCATAAAAAAGAGTACCCCTATAAGAAATATCACAACTGCGTGAAAAATGCTTCGACTCTGCTCTGTAAATGCTCTACTTTAATTAGTAGGTATTCAAATTTGTCGCGCACAGGTGGCGCTTCATATCAGCTTAATTTTCATAAATCAAAAATATCAGAAATCTTGGATTGAACTCATCCAGCATTCGACTCAGCATTCGATTCGTTCGACTCAGGGCTAGTGTCAAGGCCACCGGAGAAAATTGTGAGCACATTTTATAATTCATTTTTTGTTCCTACACTATTGTTCTATGTGAGTTCTAAATTTCATTTAAATCAAGGCATTTTTCACGAAGTTGTGATGTTCTTCAAAGGGGTGCTCTTTTTATGACTTACAGTGTATAAGTTCGTGTCCAACAAAAGAAATCGTCTCTTTTCATTCAGATAAACAGATGCCGTTCGAAACTTCTGGAGAATGTAGAGGTGTATGCAGATTGCGGGTGAAATCAACGCAATGGCTGCCACAATTATAAAATAAGCGTTGCTTTTATCAACAAATTGAAATGCCTGGAATGATACCCAAATGATAGGCCAACAAAGAAATGAAATTATTGCTAGATGTACTGTCATCGAGATTCAGCGACAAGATCGACAATAAACAATGTTTACTTCAGATCTTTAGGAAATAAAAGAAATTGCAGATTTGCGAAACACTAAGACAAACAATAAGGCGTCTGAATCCGATTCGAGTCCTTTCGGTTCCATGAGGATGGTACAATATCGAAATCTGGCTCGAGATATATATGTATATATATGTATCAAAATATATAATTAATGTTTCTGCTCAAATAATGATTGTTTAAATTTTTTATTTAGTAATTAACTTTATATAATTACCGGACACAGGCAGTCACTTACTATGGTATACATGTTTATCCCACCTGGAACTTGTACCGTAAAATATGATGCAGATTATTCTGCAAAAAATGTTCTCGAAATCTCCAATATAATAACATACTATTTGTATGTTGTGCTGTTTTTGTGTATACTGCTCTGCAAATTTCGAAAGATTAAGATCGTCTCGTCTTCATCTTTGTTGCCGAATATGAATGTTGTCCAGCATTCCCCACTATCATTTGTAACTTCTATCATCGGCTTCCCCTAACCATATCAGTTAAAAATTAAAAAATTCAATTATTACAAAAAAAGTCATTTTGTAAATTAAAATAAAACCCCCTAATCAAACGATAAAAGATATTAAAAAACATATTTTTATTTTATAATGAAACAACATCATTACAAATAATTGGAAATGCCGCAGCTCAAAAATTTTGATACAAGCAGAAATGAATATATACTCTATAAGGTTTCATAATTTTTTAGTTGAATGCTAATTTAAACTATAGAAGTTTCTGGAGTTATTGAGATACAATATCATATTGAAAATTTAAATCTGCCCGACGCGTAAATTTTGAAAATTTGCGTTATACAGAGTAAATCTAATGATTTATGTATAAAGCTGCGTAATGAGTATTCATTTGAGGCGATAACACATTTTGAAACTGACATTCACAGTTTGGATAAAATCCATCGAATGTTTTCATATTTACGATTTTTTTTTCAAGCGTTGGATGCAATTCTGCCACATAAACGAGTAAAATGAAACTGTGGGAGCAGAGCAAGGTGGAAAATCGACCCCCCTCCAGGGATGTCAAAGCGACCCCCCCTCCCCAAGAGGGCCGGTCACACGCCAGAATGAAGGGGTCGAAAAATGAGCAGGGGGGTGCAATCTCGCCCCGGCAAACACTAACCTGTCGATACCTGAATCGGTGAATGGATTCCACCCCTAACACAATTTTCGCAACGTAACATTGTTTATTAGTTTTTTTATTTCCTATTTTTTTAAAGTTCCAGGAAAAATTCGATTAGCGAGGAAAACGAATTTTTAAAAGGGAACCTTGGTTCGCATTGGGCCAAAACAGACGCGGTTCCAGCACTGTTTCGGAGAAGCGCAGTGTATTATTATTTGCAGTTGGGAACAGTCCATTCCAGTAAGGGAAGAAGGAACCCGGATAGAGGGGAGGAACCTAAAACGTGCGCCCGAAATCTCGCGAGATGAACTAGATCCGGAGGATGCTGCAGCCTCCACCGTGACTACGCACGCAACACTCGCGCTTCGCATGCCGTCGATGGTGACGCGAGACGCCGACCAGTGTCACCGCTGAAATCGCGTAACTCCACTGAGGCGCTGAATTTGACACCGGTGCGGCGTTTTCCTTAGTTTTCAGCGGCACAGCCATGTTTTTCTCACATTTTATTCTCCTGTGTGGCATTGCGCTATTAGCTAGCCTCAATTCGCCGTGCCAGGCGCTGCCGAAAATAATTCGAGTGGGTAAGTAGTACATGTTTTCATATCTATTTTTGTCTTGCTGCGTTTTGAGGCGCGAAAAATTTGTGGGTAGTTATTCTCGTCAACGTATTAAATTTCAGTTACTCATTAAGTGTTACAAAACTACTTTTATCAATTCAATCAAGAAACGGATTTCTTAACCGAACCTTTACGAAACAATCAACAACAAAGCAGGGTGCAGCTTGTCGGTTTCTTGTTGAGAGGTCAAAATTTGTTCGTCGATCTTGTCTTTTGATTCGACTGCCTATTTTAATGGTAGATCAAGACCAACTAGTGTTTTCAAAATTGAGAGCTGATAATGAATTTTTTCTAACTTGTCATTCAAACATATTTATTGGTTGTGCAAGGGTTAGAAAATTGTCAATGTTTCGTTCTCTCCACAGTAATGCTTGCAATTTCGTTATAATTGCCGAAACATCGCGCAGGTTCAGTGTTATTAAATTGTAATTCGTGTTTGTGCCGTTGGCGTCGCCGCCATCGACAGGTGGGCTGTTCGATCAGGACGACGAGAGTCAGGAGACAGCGTTCCTCAGCGCCGTCACCCGCATCAACGCCAACAGTTACATTCTGCCCAAATCCCAACTGCAGGCTCAGATCGAACGCATATCGAAGCACGACAGCTTCGAAGCCTCCAAGCGTGGTACGTTCATGATCGATTTTAGCCGAAATACAAGAAAATGAATGAAACCGTTTCTACGAGACAAAAAGAAAAATATATCAACTTGAAAAGCATAAATGAACGAGCACGGGACAGAACCGTGTAAAATCGACGACGAGCTGGCGAGGCTCCATAAATAAAAATAATAAACTGAATTTTTAGCAATCACTCGATTCATATGCCTGATTGTTATCAACTTTAAAAGCTCTATAAAAATTTAAAATAAAAAGATTTTCAAATGGCTGACACGAAGTAAAAAGTTCAGATCCTTCTCTATATTATTCCAATAGTGCTTCGGCAATTTCTCTCCTCTTTGGACCCAATATATTTTTCTTTGGTTACGTCGCTGATTTCTTTCATTTTTTTCATCTTTGAAGATAACGTAAACAGCTTTATCTCGAAACTATTCTTCTATGACGTTTTATTTTATGATCTCGTCAGATTTTGCATTATTTATTCGTGAAAATCTTCAAACATTTATTCCGGGTCTTCGAATATACGTATTGAATATATCTTTTTTTTTGTCTATTTACACTTTTTTTATCTCATTTGATTTTTCTAATCTGACATCCTTATTCCAGTTTTGTATCTATTATTATTATTGATTCTTCAAATTCCTTTCTACTATCGTTATATCGTCACGCTTTCACAATCATGAGTTGGAATCCTCACAGCACCTTTGGAATATAAAATAAAAACTAACGTTTGTCTCATTCACCACTCGACAGTGTGCTCCCTCATGTCCTTGGGCGTGGCGGCCATTTTTGGTCCCCAGTCCGCACAGACGTCATCGCACGTCCAGTCCATCTGTGACGCGCTCGAAGTGCCCCACATCGAAACGCGCTGGGACTATCGCTCACAACAGGATGTCTACTCCATCAACCTCTATCCCCACCCGCCTACCCTTAGTCGAGCCTACGAGGATTTGGTCAGGCAGTGGGAGTGGAAAAAATTCACCATTATCTATGAGAACAATGATGGTAAGTCATTCCTCCATAATTATAGATTATATCTATTTTTAATTAAACTGTTTGTCATTACGTATTCACTTAAATTTAAGAGCATCTTCCTACATTAAAAAGCTTTTTATAATCACGATCTTTTGAAACGTCTTCACCTGGATCAGTTTTGTTAAAATAATGGGGAGGATGCCCTTATATTTTTTGTAGGTCTGGTGCGACTCAAAGACCTGTTCAAAACGCCAGCCAAAGTTCCCATAAGCATCATTCTTCGTCAACTGCCACCTGGCGATGACTACCGTGACATGCTGCGGGAACTCAAGAAACTGGAGCAGCGCAACATCATTATCGATTGTGGCACGGACAAGATCTTCCAAGTGCTCAAACAGGTCAATATTTCAGCCGCCATTTTTCAAACTCACTCATATTTTTTCATCGGTAATAAGTATCAATAATAACACAATAAAAATGTTTTAAAGTACATATTAAGTGGCATGGCATTGTTCGGCATTGCTTCGTTGCATTGTGTTCGGTTTCGTCGGTTTTTCCACCTTTCCGTCACTAAATCATTAAAATTTCCTTTTTCGTCACCAAATCAAAATACTTTGATCGAATTACTGTATATGATTATTTGCTCAAAATGTTCATTATTTCAGGCGCAGCAAGTGGGAATGATTACCGATCAGCACCACTACCTTGTGACCAGCATAGTAAGTGAAACCTTTCTGCTATGACATGAATCTATTGATAGCAAATGGCACCACCAACTAATATAATCATACTCGAAATTTGTATCAATCTATTTTGACTGCGGCTATTTATTCATTCAGAGAACTTGTCGAAACATTGTCACGATCTATGATTTATCGACAAGTCTGCGACAATGCTTGTGGCGCTCTTTGGTGGTCAATCAGGTGAAGCGCCAGCCCATTGTTACGCAAATTTGAACTAGTTGACAAAACGGTTGTCATTTGCATGGACCACAAATATGGTACCAACGCCATCCACTGAAAGCACAAAGCGCTAGGGACCAATTATTGAATAATCAAAGGCCAAGAAATTAATAAAAATCAACTAACAAACATTTTTTTCTTGATGCTCCAAGGACATGGACACCATCGACCTGGAGGACTTTCGGTACGGCGGCACCAATATCACATCTCTACGTCTGGTGGACCCCACCAGAGCAGATGTGGTCAAGGTGGTCAACGAACTGCAGCTGGCCGACCGCCGATTGGGTCGTATCGTGAACGGAGAGAAATTCCAGCTCAAGGTAGGCAAAGGAACACGTCCTCGTTTTGCGAGCAGCAGGTAACCAGAAACTAAGTTCACAAATGCTAGTATACAAATATTTAAGCACCTAAAAATGAAAATCCGATCATTGTCATGTTGGCGAGGAACGTCAGCGGAAGCGTAGCTTCACAGTTACGCCGCTCGCATCTCCCAAGGGGAACCACAATCGTCCATTAGGAAAACCGCGTCGGCATACCGAAATGAGGGAGGGAAATGTAAATGCGACTGTTGTCCCAAAGGGGGGAGGAGGGACCAATATATCGTCGTGCTTGCACGGCACAAGTCACAATTTTAAATCTATTAATAGATTTAACAAATGATACCAGCTTGTTTTTGGGTCTACACGGCTGCAGAATCGATACTTGATACCACAGGTCCTCCTATTAACAGAATCAATTCACTTAAATACAGACTGTATATTAAATAATAAAAAATTTTAAAAAAAATTAAAAAACAAATAAAGTACGACTCGTGGCCCAGTCGGTATTGCGACTGCGGACTGACTGCGGCTCAAAAAAAATGTCGATCCTGGGGAACTGGTGAAAATGTGCCTCTCACATAGTGCTTAAGCACCAAGAGGGGTATAGAAACTCCTGTAGTGACACCCCCAAACATAATTCAATTGTAAATGTTCTTTTTGTGAGCGGACACCCTGTTCTTGTTTAAATTGTTGTAATTGAGTAAACCACTGAAATAAAGATATTTGTCTTTGTAATAAGAGTGTCCTCCCTATTATCAGATGTTGATTTTTATTTTTTACAAATCACAAAGTGTTGCACATAAAAATGTGACAATATGCCCGGCGTCACATGACTGCAGGCATCGTTATGAACATTATTCCAATGAATGGAGACTTAATTAAATATTTTTCTCTATAGACTGAGACTGCTCTGATGTTCGATGCAGTCCACTTATTCGCCAAGGCTCTTCACGATCTTGACTCCAGTCAGCACATCGATATCAAACCATTGTCGTGTGACCTGGAGACTCCGTGGTCGCCAGGAAACAGTCTCATCAACTATATGAAAGTAGTGAGTTCAATTTTTGGCATTAAATTGTAGCTAAACTTAAATTTATATTCATCTGTTGATCCAGTAGAACTTCTATATTTCATGGCCAAATTGAGAATTTACGACATAAACCAACGTTGCTTTTGTATACCTGTGTTAATGCTATATTTATTGTTTCTCTTCGCCTATTTCTACGCGAAAGATGTCACATAGCAAATATAGCTCACGGGTTCTGTAAATCATAATCCACTTTTCAATTTGTTGTGTATATATTTATGTATCTACATCCAGGTTCAACTGGAAGGTCTAAGCGGAATCGTGGGATTCGATACAAACGGATTTCGCTCACATTTTGACATGGATATCATGGAATTACACAAATCTGGACTTGAAAAGGTATTAAAAACAGTTGCCATTACTAAATGTTTTCACTCACGATAGATTTAATAATTTATAACCTTACTATAGGCAAAAGATCTGGCTTCGTCCGGAGATCATTACAATTACAATTACAAATTTTACCCGCAAGCAGCCCCCAAGAGGGGCCTATGGTGGGGGTCGAACGAACAGTTGGAACAGAAATGGATTTATTTTAAAAGGCTCTGGATTTGAGGTTCTGTCAGGCCATTCCACTGTCTACACACTCTAGGGAAATAGGAGTTAAAATATGACGCAGATGTACATTGAAGCTCGTTCACCATTCAAGTGTGCCCCCCTTCTTCTACTTCTATTAGGAGCTGGGCACATATGTAATTTTCCTTATATCAACATCACAATTCCCCTTCAGAATTTTGACCAGCAACCTTAAACTGATCTCCCTCCTACGATCGTCCAGTGTCTTTCATCCCAGTTTTGACAGCATGCATGTCTGTGACACTGTCAGTCAATTCTTCCAAATCTATAGCTAACAAATCTCGCAGCTCTTCGTTGAACCATTTTAATTTCCCCTACAAGCCCCACATGGTGAGGATCCCATTTGGGGCTTGCAGGGCGAGTTCCACACGCACTAAAAAATCCGAATGTTTTTGTCGGGAATAGAACCTCAAAAGAGGTACAGTCTTTTGTAGCGTCAAAAGAGGTACAGTGAAGCGACTACAGTGATTAGAAATTTTTAAAAATAAAAATCCAAGGAAGGTGAAGAAAAAGGAAACTATTGTTTTATAACAATATAACAGGAAGAAGAACGTCTGGATTATCTATATATATAAATGAATTTCTGTTTGTCTGTCTGTCTGTCTGGTTGTTTGTTTGTCCTTTATGCATTACTAAATCATTCATCCAATCACTATGATACTTTGGGAATGTGTTGAGTACATACCGGGATGGTTTATGCAGTGGCGTGAAGGAGTTTCTCATCCCAAAGTCCTAGACTAACTGGTGAGCCCCAGCCATGATCATGACAAATCCCAATAGTCTGCCCTTGTGACATGCTGAAGCGCTACTTTAAAATATTATGATCGGGCATGTGTGTGATTTGATGCCTCTTTTGTGTGGAGAAGGGGTAGTTTTGATTTTTTTTTGTTTTTTGTTTATTTGAATAGATTGGCTATTGGAGTAGCCGTTATAAGGATAAGAAGGTGATTGGTTTGAATATCACACAGAAGGTTGCTGAGAAAGTGGATGACGGAACGCTTCGAAGCAAGACTCTCAGTGTGACCACCCTGCTGGTAATTAATTCGCATTAAGTCAAATAAATTGCTAACTTCAAAATTGTCGCATTTTTTTGCCAAACTTTACTGTGAGTTGATTCTGTTTTGAGTCGAGGTCGCTTTTGTCTTTCCGCTTGACAGAACGAGCCGTATGCCATGATCAAAGAAAGTCCCGAACGCCAGGTGGGTAACGCGCGCTTCGAAGGCTACTGCGTGGATCTGATCGACGAGATCGCCAAGATCCTGGGCTTCAATTACACCCTGCACGAGGTGGAAGACAAATCGTACGGCAACAGAAATCCCTTGACCGGCGAGTGGAACGGAATGATCCGGGAACTGAAGGACGGGGTACGTTAATCGGGACTAGATACGTTTTCCTCAACAAAAGAAAATTAAATTCCTTAGTTTCCTAAAGGATGACACTAACAAAAAAAGTAGTGCTGTGTCTTGTCGTTAGTTGTGTTTGATTTATGATATTAGCGTCATTATGGAATTTCAATATATTGTTTCGATAAAAATTACTGATTGTAATAAAAATTAATATATATTCATCTCACGATCAATCACAGAAAGCGGACCTGGCGATTGGCGATATCACCATCACCTACCAACGCGAATCGGCAGTGGACTTCACCACTCCGTTCATGAATCTGGGTATCAGCATCTTATTTCTCAAGCCAACCCCGGCAGCACCCAGTCTGCTCTCTTTCCTGTCCCCCTTCTCCATGGACGTCTGGCTCTATATGGCCGTCACCTACATGGGAGTCAGTGTGCTACTCTTCATTCTAGCCAGGTAACTTCATTCAGGAACACACTGTCTTCAAACTTGGGAGCGGGCTACCAATAATAACTGTCCTGACATTCTAAAGAAACAGTGAATGGTTGTCATTTCTCACTCATATACAGTGTGCCCCAAAAAAAAACCCTTTAAAATTTACAATTAAAACTGGAAAGCGTTAATCGAATCGAATGAAATCTTGCACACTTATTGGCAATACAGTCCTTTTTAAATTACCCTTGTGCATGTATGTGTATGTGACGTCATCGTTTTGCTTTGCGATTCTAAAAATGGCGTTCAGGACGAGGATCGTACCGCGATATGCGTTTTACTTTAAAAAAAAAGACTTATCGCGGTGCGATCCTCGTCACTGAACACCATTTTTAGAATCGCCAAGCAAACTGATGACGTCGATTTTACGCACGTGCACGAGGGCAATTAATAAAGGAATGTATTGCCAATAAAGTGTGCGAAATTTCAGTTGATTCGATCACATATACTGTATATATTTTCTTTTTGCAATTCCTCACTACTGTTAATCCCAAATTGAAGACTTAAAATTAATAACTTGATGCAAAAATCTCATTTCGAATGAAAAACAAATGAACTGAAATTTGAAACGTTCATCCATGATAATTTAGTCATTTCAATAAAATAACGAACCATTTCAATAATATACATAACACAAATTATAAAGATTATATTATTACAAATTATATTAACTTTAAATTAGAAACATGATTAAATGTGCTGTTAACAATTTTTCAGATTCCCTTTCAACCTGGGTCCACATTTTGTTTTTCAAATCTGGTTCTCATTCCCCGATTACGTCATCTGCGCATGCGCATAAAAGAGAATGAGTAGAATTGGGGATTGTGCGCATTCGCAGATGACGTAATTTGATTTTGATAATCAAATTTGAAAGACGAAAATGTGGCTACTGAACTACAAATTTTATTGGTGACGGACTAGTAATGACGATGTTTTCTCGTGTATCTTGTATAACTTCCGGTTAGAATAAGCCCATACGAGTGGGACAACCCGCATCCCTGCGTCCAAGAACCTGATGTGCTGCGCAACGACTTCAACATTTTGAACAGCATGTGGTTCACCATTGGCTCGCTTATGCAACAGGGATCGGACATTGCGCCCAAGTCAGTATTACACGAGTATCTATAAATATAAATAAATCTACAGACTAGTTGTCTAGTAGTAGTAGATTAGTTATCACCCTTAATTCATTCGGCCTGTCCAGAATTCACTATTTCAGATATAGCTAGTTATCACCCGTCGTTGATTAGTTGTTTGAGACTGAGAGACATAGTAGGGTGGTGCGACGGTGTACTGGGTTCAATTCCCGTTATGCTCGATTAATTTTCGAATAAATAAGAGTTGCAGCCTGTGCCGGGAATTGAACCCGGTTCGGGCTACTCTCGTTTAATTGATTCCTTGGTTATACAGGAGAAAATGTTGAATGAATATGAAATGATTATGAGTACTTCAAAGTGCAGAATTTTCTGTACGGAGTAGTTCATTCAGTACAGGCGAACTTACGTCATTTTATTTTAAGATGCTTGTGAATGTTAATCTAAGAGCATTTAGCACGTGGTGTATTTCCGCAGAGCTGCATCAACCCGTTTGGTTGCCGGTATCTGGTGGTTCTTCACCCTCATCATGATCTCGTCTTACACGGCCAACCTGGCTGCCTTTCTGACCGTCGAGAAAATGGTCTCGCCAATCAAAGATGTGAAAGACCTAGAGGGACAGACCAAGATTAAATACGGCTGTGTCAGTACTGGATCGACCCTGGCCTTCTTTCGGGTAAGACAAAAAACTCAAGCCTCGGCTTCTCTCTTTTGTCGTGTATTAATATACAGTATAGATCAGCTGGTGTTGTGGAGATATGACATGGTGAAAGGCAGAGTGGTGTAAGTCGATTTTGGTTTTTCAATTTTCGTGTTAAGTGCAAAAATGAAATCTTGGCCATATCAAACTATCGAAAGAAGATGTCAGATCTTCTAAAGCATTTTCATATGGCGCCGGCAAAGGGCTGCAGATGTTGGACAGGTAAATGGGACCATATCATAAACACTACTATTAAATATTTAAAATTGAATGACTCGCTGGATGCGAACTCAGGGTGAACGGCTACAAGATCGTTTTAACAAAGAAAGTTAAACAATCTTCTCAAAGATAAATAAAGGTAATTGAAATTTGCGAAAACACAACAGACAAGACAGACAAAATTTCCTTTTTCAATTCTTGGGTAGTGACGAAAGTCTTGGTTGAGTTCATACGTTTGTCTGTTGTTTTCGCAAATTTCAATTATCTTTATTTATCTTCGAGAAGATTGTTTAACTTTCTTTGTGTTGAAAGTGCACTGCTGCCTAATGTACTATTGTAATTGTAATCGATATAATGTAATGATGCGATAGTATCGCAACTATCACCCATCCTTTTGTATGTATTGCCCTTCCCAAAACTATCTTGCTATGTAAGCATCATACCACAAGCAACTCAACAATAAACCTAAGATATATACTATAAAACTGTGTTTCCTTATTGAGCCCGCATAGATTTTAACACTTTGTTTAAACGATCCTGAGTTCGTGTCCAGCGAGTCATTCAATTTTAAATATAGTTAATAATTTTCTTTATAGTTATAATTCGATCGTCCAGAAGAAAACATCAAAAAACGTTATTTGTTGATTTAAATTGTTTCGATTTGAGTTTTATTTTGATTTGTGTAAAAATAAAACTACATACGGCAAATCTAACAGCGGTCAACATTTTATTTACGAGAAATAATAAAATGTCACGGGACATAGTTAAGTTAGATTCTGACATGGCTCCACGTGGCTTCTGAAATTAGGCTTTATATACTACTAGTAAAATCTCTTTTTCAATTCAAGAAAAAAACGTCTTTTACAACTTTGGTTTTCGCCTCTTCATATACTCGTATTTTGAATACGATAGAAATGTACTTATTCGATCTCCAAACAATCGTTTGAAAACTAAGAAAAATGTCGAATAATTATCATCACTTGCAAGGTTTGAGTTATTTTCTCACTTGTCGATACTGGGTACGGCAACACTGATCTGGGTGTGGCTTGTCTTTCGAAAAAGGACTCCAACATCCCCATGTACCAACGCATGTGGGCGTCCATGTCTGCCAACAACATGGCCAACATGGTGCCCAACAACTGGGAGGGCGTGGAGAGGGTCAAAGGAGGCGGTTATGCCTTCTTCATAGAGGCCACCACCAACGAATACAAGACGGAGCGCGAGTGCAATCTTACCAAGATTGGCGATCTGCTGGACAACAAGGGATACGGGATCGCACTCATCAAAGGTATGGCTTGCAACGCGGCTGATCACGACACAAACTGTGAAAAGATTAAAAACCCAAATGAGTCCAAATTCCAAAACAAAATATGTGTGAAAAGAACCCAACGTGTATCTCGAGTCTTTTTACAATTTCACAACTTGCTAAAAATGACTGCATTTTTGACACGTCATTTCATGTTTGAGATCTATTCATTTTTTTCCATAGAGGAATACATTATTACCATAATGTGTTCCTCTGCTTCGACTTCCAATCAATAAAATTAAAAATATATAAAATATTATGATATATTGCAGGCTCGCCCAATCGAAACCTGATCTCGGGGGCCATCTTGCATCTGCAAGAGACGGGCGTGCTGCAGTCGCTGAAGGTCAAGTGGTGGAAGCAGAAGAAGGGCGGTGGCCAATGCAAAGACGCCGCCTCCGCTGCTGCTATCAAAGCCCTGGGGCTGCAAAATGTGGGTGGTATCTTCGTGGTGCTACTTGGTGGAGTCATCATCGCCACCTTCATCGCCATTGGCGAGTTTATCTGGAAGACACGACAGACGCCAGGACACGAGCGGGTAAGTAATATGAATGAATCGCTAATTCAGTCGCTTGGCATTTATGCTTTTTTATGGATTCCATGTCTATTTTTAAAAAAATGATTTATTAATTTTAATATTCCCTCTTAGTTTATCGATTTGCTTGTGATTTTTAAAGTTTGCTGATTCTTTGCTGATTTCATTAAGATTTAGACCCCGCCATATGGGGCTGCTTGTGGGTACATATTGTAATTGTAATTTACTTTTTTATAACGTCACCAGGAGTCGCTGTGCCGAGCTATGATCAAAGAACTCTCGTTCGCTCTGACCTGCAAGGGATCCAAAAAAGTTGAAAGGAAGCGTCCGGTCGAACCGGAACTGACTCTACCGCTCTCCAAGTACTCCATCAGTGAGCGCGAGATGTACTCGTGAACGTAGCCCCCGTCCTCCTCCGTTCGATCATCTTAATTGTGAAGCACTGATGCTCGCTGGAAAAAAGAACAATCATATTCGTTTGCTTGCGATTGGAGTCGTTGTACAGTAATGGAGAATCTGCTTTTCAAGACCGTGAAGACGTTCAGGACAATTCGTAACAGAATAGCACCATCGCCATCTTTTCGGGTGAATGGCGCCAAACCGACGCCGATCCGATCAATGTGGTTTTATGCTCACTGAACTTCAATCTCATTGGATACTACTGATTAATTTTCATTCTATTTTATTCGTGCATGTTAGTTCCTTTAAATTCAGCTATGTTATTTTTGTTTATTTCAACGCCATATAAATAAAAACTGTACAAATAATATGAATTCAAAAAAGAGAAGTGTACAAATGGCGCGAAGTTGTGAAAGTGATTCGTTCTTTATAATTGTATTTTTTTAAATATAACTTCAGGTTGTATTAATTGGAATTAAAGATATTATTAAAACTTAGTTTCCATTTTCAAAGGTATTTAATTTGTGTCCTTGTCCCAATCGTTTCATATGCGCAATTAGCGCTCTAGGAAAACACAGTCCAAGAAGCAATACTGGACTAACTTTCTCGGCGTTTTTTTAATCTCAAGAACGACAAAATATTAATGGTTAATTGAAAAAAAAATTCAATTTTCATTTTGCCCATCTATCGACACCCGCTGATGGCACAAGGTGGTTTTGATGATGTCACCCAACACTTATCTGACTACCCGAACTTTGACGGAACGAAGTAAAATTTGTTCTTCAAGTTAACTTGCCACTATTAATTTTTGTGTAATTTTAATTTTAATTTTTTTTTATTATTTCCCAATCAACTGTAGTCAACCGCACTACAGGCGTTACGTCCCCTCATGCGATGGGAACGACCAGTACCCCAGTACCTCAGTGAGGTGGGAACGACCAGTACACCGCGCCGGGAATCGAACCCGGGACCGCCGAGCCACAGTCAGTCGCTAAACCAACTGCGCCTTTAATTTTTATTTTTGCTTAATTTAACCGGCAACCTCGTCCATGGTTGCAGTCTTTATTATTATCTCATGTCATTACGAATTTGATACGTTTATAAAATCTTTTATGGTTGTATGAATTAAAAATTCTCGAAAGTTAGTGTCACTTGACTGCGAACGTGATTCTCTGAGGTCAATGACCCCTCAACTTTTGGTGAGCGGAATTCAAAAATATTCGTCACATGACCAGAAATGAACCAATCGTAATGCAGTGTTACAACAAACTTAGTGACCTCAACCGGCGCTTCATCCTTGGTTGCATAGAAAGGGATATTCGAAAGGAGAAGTGGTGCGTTTATCTTTTCCAATCCTTCCAGTACTGGATTATGCAGAGCTCAATGAATGTCTAAACATCTTGGATGGTATCCGGATTGTTATGTCTAGTGTGTACCTAGTGACTCGGCCGGAGCTTGGAAGGAATTCGAAATAGGGGGCGTTGTTCCATTAAACTGTGGATGATTTCAACCTAATGGCAAGTCATTTTTACCGATTCGATTGAAAAGCGCGAGAACTTCGAAGAACTTCGAAACATTTACTGATGGACTTTTATTTTTTTCCCCGAATATTCGCCTCAATGGCCGACGCCAGTGCCCTGCCCATCCCGTGAGAGTGATTTAGAGAAATTTTCGTGGTTTTCCAGAAATTAGGGCACAAATTGGGCCATTTAAAACAAAATTTAATTAGTTCGGGATCTGTTTCAAAGGGCGGTTTTGAAAGAACTTTCTTCTACAGTTAATTTCTTCGGTTTTTATACTTAAAAAGCTAGCTGCCCTCATCAAAAATGGTGATCAAGGTCTTAGTTTCAGGGATCTCCGCATCGAAAGAGGTAAGGAGAATGTGTATTTTTGTTGTTCTTAGGCGTTGGATGCGAGGCCAAAGGGTCCAAGAGGGAAGCGCCCAATCGTCTCAAAACAAAAGTTCAGAAAGGGGGAGGGGGTGATAAAGCTATTTTGGTCTGTAATTGTTTCTGAAAGAGTCGCAGATTTTTTAAGTCTTGTACGTTTCTAGATTCACGTTTCCGAAACCAGAGAAAGCCGCTTTCGGTGTTGCATGGTAGTTTTACATTTTTTGGCGTTCTCACCATTTTGCAACCATAGACCTTGCTAGGCTTCGATTTGTTCGAAGTGTTTTGAAGGGATGTCCAAGTAACGTTAAGTCAGTGACCTACTTTTCCTTGGTCCGACCTTTGCTTGAATATTGTAGTTCTGTCTGGAATCAACATAACATCATGCGGGGCTCATAGGTGATTTTTTTTTATTCACTGAAGTGTGTAACAGGAAGATCTTGTACTTTTCCTTCATAACCCTCGGGACAGTTATCAAGCACAAGTTGAATATTTGCCAAAGTTGTTGAAATAAATACATATTCCGCTCTGAGATATTTGTTAAGACGGTCCACCAGAGTGTTCGCCCTAAACATCTCTTGGGGCTAATTGTAATTGTAACAGTTTCACACGCTAACCATTACACCAACGACACTACCTACATATCCCGCTGTACCATATCATGTTTATCTACGATTTAGGTGAAGAAACGCCAACAGAGGGCCATGTTGATCCTAGACAGCGCCCAAGTTGATTATTTCTCCATCGACATCACAGAACCCGGTCGTGACGAGGAGAAAGCCAAGCTGCTGGAGGCCTGGAAGGAGAGGAAGGGCGAGGGAACACCTCTGCCACCCCAGTTCTTCAACGACGAAGCTTACCTCGGTGTAAGTTTTCCAATGGAACTAAATGGCACCACAAGTTTAAATGACGAATCATAAAAATCAAGTAAATCTCTGGTTTAAAACACGATGGAGCATTGATGTCGAGCTTTGCACCTTTTCCTCAAAATCCAGGATTTCGAAGACTTCAACTCGGCAGTGGACGTGAACGAAATCCTGCAGTTCTTGAAGCTAGGAAAGCCGGACGAGGCAACTGGTTCACTGTACGCCAGCGCCGACCAAGATAACCGAGAAGTAAGCAGGGTGAGCGAATCGACCAAAGAGACAGAGGACTCCTTAGCGGCCGAAGCCATCGAGGTACATGGAATATAATGTACATGTATAGGTGCATGTTAGCCTCAAAAATCATCTGCTAAGAAAAGAAAAGATATTCAAGTCATTAATGCACATTTTAATTTGTTTTCAAGTCGTGCGTCTTGATAATTGGTATTGTTATTTACGTATAATTTAGAAATAATAATTACAGAGTCCTCTCTTAGTGTCGTTTTCCCCCCCATATAAACGGTGCCATCGAGTAATTTTGATATTTGATATCGACAATAACCATTTTTTTTCAGTTATCTAAATTATAATCCTGTCCGTTCAGGAGTACACTTACGAAAGGCTTGATACAATTGAATAAAATTTGAGCTGCAGATAGTTCCTCAAATTTGTAGTCTAGCGACAAAATTTTAAATCTCGATTTAGCGTATTTCTCGATAAATTAGCCATTTAAATAAATTAAATGATTTCCAACTAGTTAACGATGAAAATAACTGGTTGAAATAATGTCCAATAGTAAAAGACACTTTATTCTGTCAGGTACAGGAGAAATACAAAAACACGAGCTTTCGACCGCGAGGTCATTATCAAGTAAACTGACGACACTAAACGATCGTCTCATACATGGCCATATCGTGAACAAGCGTCTTATCATTCAGACAATCGTTGGTTTTAATTATAAAATACGACTCAGCTAGCAATCGTTCACGCCTATCGGGAACATTTAAAGTTTCTTTAAAAAAAGAAAATCGCCTATGTCTTGCTATTCATATATGTTATAGGGGAATAAACAGGCGCTCTGATTTAATTTTGTTTTTGCTTCTTGCTGCTTAGCTTATTAGGGGTGTTAGGGGTCGCGTGTTAGGGGAATCTGCTAAGCACTCTACTACTTCGAAACTCTTTCCCTTGAGAAGTTTTTGTTGCACCCTGCCCAGGGATTTCAATATCTATAATAACAAAGTTAAAGAAAACATAACGTTAAAATGCGAAATTGCAACAGTATAAAAAATAAATAAAATTGTTTCCAATCAGTTCAAGTTTGTGCTTAGGCACTATGTGAGGGGGACATTTTCACTAGTACCCCGGGATCGAATATTCTAGAGCCCGCGCCGGGAATCGAACCCGGGACCGCCGAGTCACAGCCACTCGCAAAACCGACTGGGCTACAACGAGTCTTAAAATAATAGACAGAAAGACTCGGCGAAGCCGAGTACAATAGCTAATTTGCAATATCTTCTGTGACTATTTTGATTTTGGTTTTCATGTTTTGACTTTTTATTTCTTTCTTTAGGAGGAGGACGTGACCGAGACAACTGAGAAAGAGGACGCCGATTTGCTGGCCGACGACGAGAACGAACGGGGTGAGGCTGAATCAGGTGAGATTGCTGGTGACTCGGAGGAAAAGGATGGAGGAGATACTCACGACGCGACCAAGCGAAAGGAGGTAACCGAGGAGGACGAGGGGGAGGGTGACGGCGAACGGGAGGCAGATAGTAGCGATGCCAACAAGAAGTTCAAGTCGGTGGCCTCGGACGAGGAGGTTGTGCCCTCACCGCCAGCCGATGAAAAAGCTGCAGAGTCCGAAGAAGAAGAAGAAGAATCTGAAGAGGAAGAAGACGAATAAATCACTACAGATCTTAAATCCAACTCCGAATTCAATAATTTACCAGTTATCCATCCAGAGCCTCCTCTCAACAGCTAAATTGCAATTTTATTCACCTGATATAATCGTGTTTTTTTTATCTGCGTCTTTCAACTATACAGATCGATTCAGCGAAAACAGTATCGATGCGTATTTATAGATATAAAATTTAATTTTTGATAGATTTGATCGAAATTTTGTACAGACGCATGCTTTGATTACCAATCATAGTTTTTATTCATTTTCCTCCCTTATTTTGTCGCCTTCCTCTATCTGTGCAAAATTTTGTTCAAATCTATGCAGTGATTTTTATCAGTAAGCACAAATTGGTTCAGGTTTCACAGAAGGACACCGTATTTTTTTTAGACATTTTAAATATTTTAAATTTAAAAAGTTGACTGCAGCAGTGGAATGTTGTGGAATAAATTGGCGTCACATTTCGAAATCAAATTTTCGGAAAATCACGAAACACATTTAAAAATTGTTATTTTAACACTTCCGAATCATGATATAAAATATTACTATTCACATCTCACACTGGGTCAGTTTCAAAAAAAATTATCAACGTTCAAGCCTGTCCTATCGATTAATTCTAATTTTGTACAATTGAAGTAATCTGAAACCATTGGCGAAAGTTATTTTATGTCCACCCATGTTATCAGAAAATAAAAATCATAATGTTCTTTTATGGGAAATAATAGTGGATACAATTTGGACTAGATCAGCTAAATCATCGTCCACTAATAACAATTGTGTATTTTAATTTACAGAAAAGAATAATATTCATTATGCATCTGTTTCAAAGTGGGAATTATTAAATACTGTATAGGAAATATGCAAGTGATTATGCTGAACATACTAATTTTTCTTTGCAGTCAGTTGTTCCGTACAAGCATGTGCCCTGTTCTAATCGCAATTTTTATCTCGTTTGCAGAATAAATGTCAATTCAACGTGTTGTGCACGAAAATCCACACTCGCATGCCTCCACCAGATAGAATCGAAGCCCCTCTCCCATTCGGACTCTTCATTCGACAGAAATCCTCCTGTGTGTTTGTGTCAAAAAAGCGGCGCCAACCCCCATTTTTTGGGGCACGACGTCTCCGTTTTTACTATTTAAAAAATCTTCGTAGCTCTTGATTGTTGTAGGATTTTTCAGCGAACGAAGCATTTGTTTGGTCACAATTTTTGTACCTCACTTAATATTTCACGTCCATCTATTGTGGACTGACCAGAAGTTGGGCACACGAGCAATTTTAATTGGCCAGAAACTTGTATGTTGTACTATAGTCTAGTTTATTTTTGCTCAAGCCGCTGTAGTATTCTGATTATGTTCGAGAGATGAACGTTTCCGCTACTCAAGAAGCAATATCTAATTTGTTTTTATGAAGAAGCAATTTCACGATTGATCTTTTTACATTTTCGCTCCCTCGCGTAAAAGATCCTCGAGAAGAGTCAACTAAGACGCATTGGAATTTGAATGGATATTCTATACCATGCCATGTCTTAATTAGTCAATGCCATATCTAAAACTAAATTTAATCTCTGAACGATTTTGCATAATTGTTTTAACGAATCTACTTGAGCTTTTTGTGTGTTTTTTGTGTTCTTTTTGAACAGTTTCTTTAAAATCGCTGGAAATGTCAGATTTTAAAATATTTTCTGTCAATTTTATGGGATAGACGAACCAACGATCAGTTAATATATTTTGATATATTTTTTAAATGTTGTTTGAGCTAGTGTGCCCAGCTCTGATGTTGTTTATCTATTACTACTTGAATGTTTTAATCGCATGATGTAACTGCTTAATAGTACAGTGTGCTTGGCTAAAAGTGAGGCAATTTTGGCCAGTCTATGCCTGCCTTGAGGGTTTTGGTGATATTTTTGTACAACTTGTTAACCGTTTTACAAGCGGGACTAAACGTGGCCATGCAATCATTTTGAACGTCATAATTTTTTAATGAAATTAGTAGTTCCATCAGATTCTAAATTCCCAAAATTCTCATTTTTAAGTTTTCAAAATATTTGAGGGACTGAAAACAGATTGAGATCAATGTATTTTTATTTTTATGGGATCTAAAGATTATTTCGCACAAATCTTCTAACTCCAGATGTTCCAGACAACCTTCTTTAACTGTCTAGCATATGCCGCGTCCGATGGTCACACAAAAGAATATGTACAAAGATATTTGTAACCCCACTGTGATAACTAAATAGATCTAATCTATTGACGGCTGTTGAAGTACATTATTTTATGGATTGGTTGTTGCCGAAATGCATTGTAATAAAGTCTTGCGTACAATTAACCCAGTTGAATTAAGAAATTGCTTGCAAAAATAGTTTTGATGAAAGAAAATACAAACTAACTTGATTTGGAAGTAGTTACGATTTTTAATTAATTGTATTTGCTTGTACCGTGCTAGCATAGGAAATTATATGTATCAGTTAATATTGATCACCTCATTATGGGATGTTTGGACAATTTGTCAGCATGCCGAGAAAATCACTATTCTGATGGCGAAAATAATTTAATGAGAAAGATTTTTGTTCGAACGTCTGTGTGAATTTTAATCGAGAACATGAACTTCGGGACAGACCAAACGAATTGACGAACATGAGTGACGGGCTCGTCTGTTAAATAATATTTTACTATTATTAATTGAACTGGTAATTGCGAAAAATACAGTTTCGAACTGACCGGGACTTAACACCGGATCCCTGAATTGCCGGTTCAGTGCTCTAACCATCTTGAGCTATCGATCCTCCACACTATACCTCTTACGTATATCAGTTCGTATACTTACGCCAATAAAGAACACTTTACATTTATTTTGGCTCAACGCCTCCCGAAATGCAGGCGGGAGAGGTCAACACAAGCAGACACGGGACTATACGCTGGTTGCCACACTAAGCTGTCGTCACTAATGAGAAAGATTTTTGTTAGAACGTCCGTGTCAATTTTAAAATTTCAGCGCACTGGACCGGCAATCCAGGGATCCGGTGTTCAAGTTCCGGTCTGTTCGAAACTCTGTATTTTTCGCAATTACCAGTTCAATTAAAAATAATAGTAAAATATTATTAACAGTCGTACGAGTCACTTTCGTTCGGTCTGTTCGGTTCATGTTCTCGATGAAAATAATTTATGTACTCTCTTGTTGGTGAAAAAAATCCACTTTGATAATTCATAACAAACTGCGCAATCGAGTGTTTCGGCGGTTCTTGTGAAGACAAATATGTCTGGTATTCTACGAAGAAATCAGGTTTCTAATGAGTCATTTAAACCAGATTTTGGTCGCATACGATGTGATCTTCTCCGGTCGCGTTGAAAGCAAGAAGTATTTAATGGGAGCAACCTCTCATCGTAAACTGTTTACTGCAATGGCAAGGTAACGCGACCGGAGAATATCGCCTCGCATGCGACCAAAATCCTTCAGTTTAAACGACACGTTACAAGGGCACTTTCGAGTGAACGTTTTCGGGAAAATCCGTGACACTGCAGACAAAATTTAACCAATCACGGCTCGGTTCCTGACATCACATAGTCCCAGCTAAGTGTCATTTTTTTAAATCTTTAAATTAGAAAATCTTGTGTACCGTGAAACTCTGTCCATTACCCGCCAGCAGAATACCTATTTCCTTCTATTGCCCTCTTCATTTCTTAATCCGCAATTCCCTCATCTGTTCCCTTCGGTTAGCCTCACCCCTCGTCCATCCTCATCCTCGCCGTT